>JASDQU010330444.1:0-12898 GCA_032191745.1 Picea mariana | reverse complement strand
TTTCTGTGATATTCTAGGATGCATGACATGTTGGGTTCAAATTTGAGAAGAATTATTTTTGGGTGTTTAGGTAGATCATGAAGCCATCCTATTAAGTTCAAGGCAACTTGTGACATCCATGTGGGAACTTGAGGTAGATTAACTGTATCAATGTAGTGAGTGAGAAATTTTTGTAAGGTTTCATAGGCTCACCTATTAATTTCATCCTTGGGGGTTGTGGGACATGAAGATAGAGAAGTTGGGGGTGATGGTGGGATCTAGTTCAGAGGATAATGGATTTCGTCAAGAGAAAGTTCTACAAGATCTTCTATAGTATCAACCAAGAGGTTCTCTACAGTCTAAGTGAGATTCCTATGAGTTGGATGTCTTCTAGGTAATAAAGGGGTGATTGACAACTGTCCAATCTCTCGAGAGTATGCTTAGCTAAGACAATGAAAAACATCTACCCCATGGTGAGGAACAGTGTAATCATCTTTAATAGAGGAGATTTAGGATTTTTAAATACTATCCTTGAATAGAGGAGATTTAGCACTATCCTTGAATACCATTGTAGGGTCTAGGTTATCACCTTATGCAGGAATATGGTTATGGTGCAAGTTATGATCTAAGGATTTAGAATGGAAACCACGTGAATAATGATTATTTCTACTAGCCATACAATTCATCCCTCCTTCCTGTTATAGTGCAAGTTGCAGGTTGGGAACATCCCGACCCAACCAAGAAACAAGTGCTACAACTATGGAAATCCTACATCCAATGTCACCTCGATGTAGGTCCTGCACTTCAAGGGTGACTAGGTCACTCTAGGGAGGTGATCCCGGTGACCCTAGGGGGATTGAGACAGAGATGGAAGGAAGTGGAAATGGAGCCCCTATAGGTCAAGTCTAAATGGAGTGAAGTGTAGGGAGAGATTCCTTCTAAGTCAAGCAAAGGCTGCCCCACAACTGTAGTGCTTTTTCGGATGATTGTACCTACCCGAGACACAAGAAAACACACCTTGCAACAATATATGTTAGTTGGATCAACAATTCAAGCTTGTTGTCCCTAATTTGCAGAAATATATGAGATTATAAATCAGCATGAAAAAGATACTATAATATGCTCAATAAATTCTAAGGATCAAGTAGAAAAAGCAAGAGAAAAACTAGCAATTGACTAGCTAAACTCAAGGTGAAAGAACTAGTACTCTTAGCATAAAAGATAAGGCTATTGTAAACACTTGTCTACAAAAAATTGTATCAGCCTTATGGCTGTAACATTCAATGTATTACAGCAAGAAAATCAGCCACTAGAATCCCCTCAAAATTTGCCAGAAAGTGCGCTAGGACAAGTAGAGTAAGTGTGCAAAATTTGAGCCAAAACCAATGGTTGAATACATAGTTATTTGAGCAAGTATGTTAGGGTTTCTGCAGCCCTAATGGTTGAAGATGCAAATTTTTAACAACAGAAACAAGTATCCCTTATATTAGGACTCCCTAGTGGATGTGAGGTGCCCAAGGCACAAAGAAGACAATTCACTTTTGCAAGAAGTAAAAAAAGACCGAAATTCACGTTTCTCAATGCAATAATTTTATATCTCCAATGCAACAAATCAATGACTAGTGCCTTTAATATTGGGTTAATCGAGTCACAAGGAGCTTAGAGAAGCTACCTCCTTGAGGGTGTAAGCGCTTTTACTTCCCAAGGAATGTTTCTCTAAGCTAGGGTTTAAGCTAAGAGGGTGCATGCCCTTATACTTCTCTTAGCAAACCCTTGATCAATGAGATGAAGAAAATAACAATGATGAAAGCTATGGTGGGGGTGTATGCCCTTATAATTACCACCTAGATCCTAGCATCAAACACTTGAACTTGAAATAATGATAGCATAATAGTAGAAAACCATACCAAGAGCAAGAGAAATACCAAGACAAATCACCACAAGAGCTAGAAATGCATCATCCAAAGCTAGCGCTAGGCCTTCTTGCACCAACCATTCATAAAATCATCCATACAAAAGTGCACAAGAGATAAAATAGCCAAGGAGATCGAAATTTCATACCAAGTCCTCTTGTGAGAGGAAAGTTATGATTTGAAATGAGATCTTATGATCTCTATTTATACAAAAATTAGCCAATATGGCTTGTCCACAAAATAAGGAGTAAAAAACAAGATTAGGGGTCATCAACCCTAATCTTTCCCCCTTAAAAAATTAATATTAAACAATTCACATAAAATTTCATCTTTTGCACAAATTAAACCCTAATTAAGGATGATGTCTCCCCTTTAGGGGACATTTTTCCACTTTGAGGAGGTCGTTGGTGCTGGAGAAGGGTGGAAGGGCCTCCCAAGGCCATGTGTCAAGCATCTAGATGATCTCTTCTCGGTGAAAACCCTATTCTCCTCAAAAATTCCAAGTGCAAGTGAGTGGCACCTCACCACCAATCCCAAACCTCCAATACCATGACGTCATGCTCAAAAGGGGCAAGAGTTGTGCACAAGGATTTCCAAGACATGGGCAAGGTTATTGAATTGAAATAGGAATAAACATTTGTTCAAGTTTTGCATGTGAATGTATTTCCAGTCAGAGGGTTCACAGACGTCACAGATTCAAATTCTAATAATTTCCTCGAGGAGCACTCAACCCACAAAATAACCCAATATGGATCCCTCCTCAAACAAGTCACAAAACCATCATATTCAATATCAAGCTCATGAATAATGTAATCATTACCTTGCGATATACTTTCAAGATGATTTTCCAAGGATCCTCAATTGCCATCATCGACCATAGGTTTACACATGCCATCATGCAAAATGAGAGATACGTAAGAACATGCCATTATAGTTTTTAAATTTAATTTAAATTAATTATTAAAATAAATTAAATGAGTCTTTTTATTATTTTATTATTAAAAGGTAGGTGAAGTAATTATTGGGGGGATGAGGCTATTGGAGAATTAATGGGGGGATAAGGTTGTTGGGGAATTAATGAGGGGTATTGAGAGAGGAGGATAAGAATCTGGGGGAGGACTTGGAAGAAGGGGTCTTTTGTTTTGGGGGAAAATTGGAGAAGGAGGAGGAAGAAATTTTGAAGGAGATAGGGAAGGAGGAGGAAATTGGAAGAACAATTGTTTTGGAGAACTCTCACAAGACACTACTGTTGTTGGGAACTTTGGGCTCGGGGGCCAGGAAACCACAAGGATTCCTGGAGCTAGGGAGTCGAAGAGGCTATTCCTAGTTCGCTGGGAGGTTAATATTTAGTTGGGCAGTTTGGGCAAGCACAAGAACAAGTAAGCCAGGGGCTGAATCAACCAACCTGCAAGTTGAGGTATGTATTTTACCAGTTGGTCTGTTATCATTATGTTGTTGTTATTATTTTTTTGTTACTATTGTTATTATGTTGTTGTGGTTTATTCATGGTATAATAAAAATATGAAAGAAATTCTAAACTAAATTTCAGATTATTAAAGTAGGAGATTATAGAAAATATTTATTTACTGAGTCTTGAAATAAGTAAACCTTACAAATGGTATTAGAGCCCGATTTCAAAACTGAAACCTAGACTTGACCACCCACATAACTATACAGTCTGTGCCCAAACCCCTAACTTGCAGCCTAGAAACTCTGTATTTTACAAGCCCTTATCTCATAAATCAATTGCAAATTCTCATTCTATAAAACTCCTTAATTTTATCCCCCCAATTTTATCCCCAACTTGTCCCAATTCTATTCTTTGTTTGTGCTCAACAACACACACACCCTCTTCCAAAACCAAACAAACTATAAGCGTCTTGCATATGATTCTCATTCATGGAGGATGCAAATTCTCATTCTATAAAACTCCTTAATTTTATCCCCAACTTGTCCCAATTCTATTCTTTGTTTGTGCTCAACAACACACACACCCTCTTCCAAAACCAAAACTATAAGCGTCTTGCATATGATTCTCATTCATGGAGGATTCTTTGACAATTACAAGGCAGATTTATATGGTATAAAGAGACCCACGTGCACATTTTACACCTATAACTTGCACAGAACTTTGAGATCCATTATTGTACTGGGGATGCCAGATTCCGGTAGCTATTACAATGCTTGAAATAACCTCTTGTGATACATATCAAGGGCTCTTGGAATACACTATTATAAAACATATTATAGTGCTTGAGATACCAGATTTTTAAAATTTCAAGTGCACGATATAACGTGAAAATTTGAAGTCCATTTCCCCCACTTCATCTTTTACATAGGATATATCTATTTGTAGAATATATGACAGTGTGCGCGAGTGTCTGTGACACCAGGTGCAGGCTAATGGTTTTTTTTGGATAGATCTCTATCAATGCGATTTAACAAACACATGAAAGTAGGGAGGTAGAGGAGAGACAAGTGCAGTATGACTATTGTGAAATAATAATAAAAATAAAAAATAAAATAAATATCAAGACCAATGAAAAGTAAAAATATCAAGATCATGTATGATGCAGCTAACCTAAACCATAACTGCGTTTCCTAAGAGATGTCTGGCGTCTACATATCTGAACTTCTGACAGATATATCCATAGTAGTTACCAACCCAATTCAAATCAAATCAATACAACTTGCCATCAGTTTCGAGGACATTTTGGTCCAGAGTTTCGACTATCTCCCTGCACCATCCTGAACCCAAAAATGAGAAAAATCCGAGACAAAGAAGAAGTAAATTGGGGATGGAAGACATAGAGTAAGGAATCAAAAGCGATCCTTTGCCTTGCTAATATTATGTTTGAGACAAATAGATGGACCAGAACAAAGCTTTGAGTGAAGCAGAATAAATGTGTTGTTTCAGGGGTTTACTTGAGAGGGTTTGATGTCTATGGAGAGAGATTGGGGTTTCTAACTCACTAATGCATCAGACGCCCAACACTTAAATCCCAACGCCCAAGAGACGACGCTAAGCCATCAAGAGACGAGCCCACAAGGGGCGCTACTATTTTGCACTACGTGTTAAGGCGCGTATAGCCAACACACAGGTCATCGCCCTATGGCCAAGCACCAAACCAGAGGGAGAAGCCATGAGGGAAAAGAGCGTATAATCTAGTCAAAACATTGGAGCAACGCTCATGAAAGGTGCCACAAAGGGAGAATCACACAAGGAGAATATGTCTTGCACCACGCATCATACAAAAAAGGCCGAGGCCCGAACAACAGAAGGGTTGGACCGAACCCGCGACTGGTTATAAACCAAGCGGAGCCACACCATTACAACAAAGCACCAAAGCCCAACGTCAAAGTCACGAAGGAATAGATCAGGAGGGGGCCAAAAAGAAGTGTTCCTGACACTCAAGGTGGAAGTCGTGGGCACTTGTGTAGGCCCGGAGTTTGAAACCACTATAAGGCCATGCACAGAGGCTCATAAGAATTGCTGAGGGAGAAGGGCTCATTGGCTCCATCGTTATAGCTGGTTGGGTAGGATTGAAAGGAGTAGACTGGCGACTAAATGAAAGAGGAGGAGCCAGGCAGTAAAAGGTCGAACCGCTAAGAGCCGTGAGGAGCCTGGGCGGCTTGCATGGTGGTTTGGAACCTGCGCGATCTGCATAGTTCTGGGCGGCTTGCATGGTGGTTTGGAACCTGCGCGATCTGCATAGTTCTGAAGAGTCGAGCTAAAAGGGTCGGCCTGACAGCCATGGCTACAGCCTTCGAGCTATCGACCAGGGAGATCACAACTTTGGCTCTAGAACGAAGAATAACCCTAACAAAATAAAAATAAGAGAAAGGGAGAGACAAAAAAATATATATAATAATAACACAAACCCTAGCCAACCCAGGTTTCCCACCGAGAGCAAATAGGAAAGGGCATGTGGCTTCATGCAAGGTTCCATGCCATTTTTTTTTACATTTGTCCTCTTTAAAAACAAAAAAAAGCCTTACTTTATGTTGGTATTCTTTTCTATTATAGTAGTTTTTTTAATTTTATAATTTTAATATTTTTATTTTATATATTTACATATATAACATTTAAAAAACAAATATTATTATATATAAAAGAAATTGAATATTAATTAAGTTATTAAAGAAATATATTATATTTATTCATTTCAATATATGCATTATATATAAATATATGTATACACATTTGTAATGTTATAAAGGGAGTAATGCAATAATAAAGTGTATGACAATTGGGTAAAAACATATTATTAATCAAAAGTGAAAAGTGTAACTTATGTAATAAGTTTATATAAGGCCATATAATGAATAATCAATAGTGTTAATAAATTATAAATCAATCACTACTGTAAGAAATGTATCTTGTGTTAGAAGGGTACATTGGAAATATATATATATTAAAAATGGTGAATTTAATGAAGATACGTAAAATATGATATAAAAGTAAGAGAGATGTATAAAAAAAACGAGACAAAAACATTTAATGAAGGTTTAAGAAGGTCATAAGCAATTGTGCAAAGGTGAATATTGATAAAGGAAAGGGTTAGACGCTTAGTTAAATAGGTAAGTTAGGGTAATAGACTAGTACCTACGTCGTTAGCATAGCTAGCAAGGTGAGAGGGTTAGTAGTTTACCTGTACAAAGTTATCAAGTCTAGAGGCTTTTGACCTTGAATTTTAGCCACTTACCTTATGGGAGTAATGTATGTTTACAAGCAAGTATAAATAAAACTTACGCCTAAACCCTACGTTTGCAAGTGTAAGTTGAGTGAAACATTGGATGCCCTAAACCCTCTACTAATAAGCTTTGGTCGAATGCAGATTCCGTCCGTCAAGATGGTTAGGACTCTGGGAAATCAAGGTCATGGGACATCGTCGCACGGACCACCAATGTCAGTGTTGCCACCACCATCACATGAATTAGCTCTCATTTTGTGCTCCTTAGAGGCTATTAATGAGACATTAAAGGGACGTCAATCAACAAATGTCGAAGTGGAACACTCACCATCTGGAGTGGGTAACCTTGAAGCGTCGAGGGACTCAAAGGGAGGGCCTCCACCAAGGGAAATCACCAGAGAACTATAGAAGATCAAACTCCCAGAGTTTGTTGGGGGTTGTCCAAGTGAACGTTGCATGAGGTAAGGTTGTCAATTGTATGTAGTGGAAGCAGTCGATGAAGGGAAAGGACCCTCCATGGATCATGATCCAATATTGTTGGAGTTTAAGAATTTTTTTCTGAAAGAGTTGTCAGGGTTACCTCTTGAGAGGGAGCTTGATTTTACCATTGAGTTAAAACCTTATGCAGAGCTAATTTCCAAGACACCATATAGGATGATGACACTAGAAGTTTGTGAGTTGCAGATGCAGTTGAAGAAACTACTTGAATTAGGGCTAATAAGGCCTAGTGTCTGACCTTGGGGTGAACCAGTAATTTTTTTCAAGAAGAATGATGGTTCCTTATGACTGTGTATATATTACAAGGACTTGAACCATGCTACAGTGAAAAATGGGTACCCAATGCCACGAATAGATGAACTCTTTGATCAGATGAAAGGAGCAACAATTTTAACAAAAATTAATCTGCGATCAAGGTATCACCAGTTAAGGATTAAGGAAAGCGATATTCCTAAAATTGCCTTTCGAACTTGGTTTGGGAATTACGAGTTCGTTGTAGTACCTTTTGGTTTGACCAATGCGTCAACAGTATTCATCAGCCTCATGAATAGTGAATTTTGAAAGTACTTAAACCGCTTTGTATAGGTATTTCTGGATGATATCCTCATCTATTCCAAGAACGAAAGAGAACACGAGGAACACTTGCGAGTGGTGTTGTCATGTCTTAGAGAGAAAAAATTGTATGGCAAGTTGTCGAAGTGTTCTTTTTTCTAGAAAGAAATTCACTATTTAGGTCATATCATTTCTAGTGAAGGAATTTTTGTGGACCCAGAAAAGGTAAAGGCCATTATGGAATGGCCAGTGCTGAAAAATGCTCATGAGGTAAGAAGCTTCATGGGGCTAGCAGGTTATTATCAGAGGTTCGTGGAAGGGTTCTCTAAGATAGAGAAACCCATCACCACCTTGTAGTGCAAGGGGGTTTGGTATGAATTGAAAAAAGAATGCGATATTGCATTCATTGAGCTTACGAGGTTACTAACTAGTGCACAAATTCTATGAGTGTTGGATATGGAAAAAGTCTTCACAGTTTGCACGGATGCCTCGAAGCAAGGGTTGGGGGTTGTGCTAATGCAGGATGGGGGAGTGATAGCGTATGCGTCAAGAAATTTGAAGCAACATGAGGATATTTACGCTACTCATGATTTAGAGTTGGTGGTTGTAATTGTAGCTCTGAAGCTTTAGAGGCATTATCTAGTGGGGTGAAGCTTTGAGCTCAAAACAAACCATGAAATCTTAAAGCATCTCTTCACTCAAAGGGATTTGGATGCCAGACAGAGGCGATGGAGTGAGTTTATGAGTGAGTACGATTTTGGAATTTCGTACATCAAGGGAAAGGAGAATGTGGTCGCAGATGCCTTGAGAAGGAGACCACGTGTCTTCTCCTTGGTACCCTTAAAAGTTAATTTGAGGGAGCATGTGTTGGGTCAGCTTCTTAGAGATAGTTGGTATTCAACCCTTCAGAGTGGGAGGCAGTTAGATCCAAAGTATGAAGGATATATCCTCG
Source organism: Picea mariana (assembly GCA_032191745.1). Lineage (NCBI taxonomy): Eukaryota > Viridiplantae > Streptophyta > Pinopsida > Pinales > Pinaceae > Picea > Picea mariana. The sequence continues at coordinate 4,310 of JASDQU010330444.1, read as the reverse complement.
AACTAGATGGATTATTAAGATATCGGGTAAGGATGTACAATTTCGAGGGTGTGGATATACAAAGCATCATTCTCAAGGAATCCCATAGAGAATTTTATTGTGCACATCCGTGTGTGAAGAAAATATATGCATACATGAAGAAGATTTTATGGGTAGGCATGAAGCGTGATGTAGTCCATTTCTTCGCCAAGTGCCTAGAGTTTCAACAAGTGAAGGTTGACCACCACCACCCGATAGGTCTCCTACAACTGCACGATGTTCCTATGTCCAAGTGGGAAGTCATTTCTATGGATTTTGTTGTGGGATTGCCATTCACATCGCACAAACACAACGCCATTCTTGTGATAGTTGATAAGTTGACCAAGAGTGCTCATTTTGTTCCAGTTAGAGACACTTATGATGTCACTAATGTGGCACGCGTGTTTATAAGTGAGGTAATCCGTCTACATGGGCTACTCAAGAAAATCATTTCAGATAGGGAATCTCGATTCACATCTAGGTTTTGGACAAGTTTACAATCAGCGTTGGGAACTCAGTTGAACTTAAGCACAACATACCATCCTGAAACAAATGGGAAAACTGAGAGAGTAAATCAAGTTATGGAAGACATGCTTAGGATGCATGTTATGGATAATCAAACCCATTGGGAGAAGTACCTACCTTTGGTAGAGTTCGCCTAAAATAACAGTTTTCATAGCTCCATTGGAATGCCACCCTATGAAGCTATGTATGGAAGGCCATGCAAGTCACCGTTGAGTTGGAAAAGGTTAGAAGACCGAGTGACAATTGGGCCATAACTGATTCAAGAGATGGAGGAACGGGTGATTTAGATTAGACAACGACTAAAGGAAGCACGAGATAGACAAAAAAGTTATGTTGATGCACATAGGACTGACTAGAGTTATAAAGTGAGAGATCAAGTTTTCATTCGTATCAGGACTAATAAGAGTACCATTCAGTTAAGAAATGGAACAAAGTTGTCACCTCAATTTATAGGACCATTCAAAATCCAAGAGAGAATTGGACTCGTTGCCTATCGTCTTGTACTGCCACCCCACTTGCATAAAATTCATAATGTTTTTCATGTATCTGTCCTACATCATTATGTTGTTGACGAATCTCATAAACTAAATTGGAAGGAATTGCAGGTATCAGACGTGGGAACCCTCATGGTCGAACCGTTACACATATTGGACCGTAGGGTCTGACAACTCAGGAATCGTCTAGTAGACAAAGTTAAGATCCAGTGGGACAAGTATAGCCCAAGATCTACTACTTGGGAGGATGCAGAGACCTTACAAAGAGATCATCCCTCAATTTTTTTGACCACCTCGGGAATATGTTTTCCTGAAGGTTGGGTGTATGTAATGCCACCTTTTGACTTAGACAACTAGAATTACTTAAGGCCTAATCATCTTTATTTTATATTCACCGTGAAACTATTAATGATACACTTGAACTTTTAAGACATATGAACCTATGTGAATGTCAATTCTATGAATGTTTAACATTATTTGAATTATGATGGATATTATGCAATCTATTTCTAACTTGAAAATTTTGACATTTAAAGTTGTTGATACGTGGATATCGAATTGAGATTATGATTAAATGCATTTACATGATGATAATGCATGGATATGTATGGGTTTGTGTTATAGACTAATCTGCAGGTTAATAGGCTATGAAATAGCCAAAGAATAATGATGATAAAAGGTTGATGTCGTGAACATCAACAAGGAAACAATACGATATGAATCTTGTATGTGAAATTATTTTGGTTCAAATGCATTGCTATGATGTGTGGACAAGTGCAGGTTTTTTGGTGGCGAGACTGCCTAAAACTGAATATACAATGACAAAATTCCCAACAACACAGTGCCACTGTATGGTCCATGGTAAGGTGTTGACCCTAGTTCTATGAGGAGGGGTGGAGGAATTTCCCACCGTGTATCCTCTAAAACTTGGAGTCATGGGAGGACGGTGTTAGCTCACGCTCCCCTAGACGTGTGATGGTGACTGCCAGATGCTTGTTGGGGAAGCTTGGTCAAGAGAGATGACACTTCCTCTTACATGTTCTATCTAGAGTTAGGTCAATATAGTTGACGCTCCAAGACAGTTCAGCAGAGGAAGGATAGGGATGGAAGATGGAAGTAGGTTAGGGAGGAAGGATGACTAGAAGTAGTTGAGAGTGTGTGGGGCTTTTGCCTTATGGTAGAATTTCTCGATTTCCTCGTTTTGAAAAATATGTATATATGTATGTTTATATTTGCTTAACGCAACTACAATTATCTAAGTGAATGTTGCTTGTGTTAAATTATTATAATTAAGGCATTTCGCAAACATTTTAAATGGTCTACTATCTTTTATGAAATGAATGGTCTTGTTGATTGGATTGGACGCATACAAGAATTACTTTAGGAGTGATAAGTATTGTCATTAGTGCATGTGCGAGTCATGTATGTGCTAGCTACACATGCATGCCTTGCACATGTACACTAGTATGTATAAGTGTTCTAAATTGATGGTGTTGTTTATTTGATGTGGATGTATGAATCATGTGTCATTACCCTTGTATTGTAAATTACTCTAACTTCGGGACGAAGCTTTTTGAAGGGTGGATGTATGTAACAACCCATTTTGATTAATTGTTTATCATAGTTTTTAATTTTAATTTAATTAATTATTAGAATAAATTAAATGATACTTTTTATTATTTTATTATTAAAAGGTAGGTGAAGTAATTAATGGGGGGATAAGGCTGTTGGGGAAATAATGGGGGGATAAAGTTGTTGGAGAATTAATGAGGGGGATTGAGAGAGGAGGATAAGGAAGAGGGCGAGGACTTGGAAGAATGAGTCTTTTGTTTTGGGGGAAAATTAGTGAAGAAGGAGGAGGGAGAAATTTTGAAGGAGATAGGGAAGACGAAGGAAATTGGAAGAACAATTGTTTTGGAGAACTCTCACAAGGCACTGCTATTGCTGGGAACTTTGGGCTCGGGGGCCAGGAAACCACACGGATTCCTGGAGCTAGGGAGCCGAAAAGGTTGTTCCTAGTTGGCTGGGAGGTTAATATTCAATTGGGCAGTTTGGGCAAGCACAAAAACAAGTGAACCAGGGGCTTAATCAACCAACCTGCGAGTTGAGGTATGTATTTTACCAGTTGGTCTGTTATCATTATGTTGTTGTTCTTATTGTTGTTCTTACGTTGTTATAGTTATTATTATGTTGTTGTTGTTATGATGTTATAGTTATTATGTTGTGGTTTATTCCTAGTATAAGAAAATCATGAAAGAAATTCTAAATTAAATTTCATATTATTAAAGTAGGAGATTATAGAAAATATTTATTTATTTTGAGTCCTGAAATAGGTAGGCCTCACAGAAAAACTAAAAAGAAATAAAAAAAAATTAAAATTTAGCCAGAAAACAATAATTTAAAAAAAAAATACGTTTTTTTTGTTAAAAAGAAAAACAAAATATCCCTTCAAACTTAAAAAAAAAACTAAACAAAATTCAATAAAATATTAAAAAAAACATATAAAATAAAAAAATATTTGACAAAAATAAATTAAAACACCTTAAATAAATATTTTGTTTCATAAATATCTAAAAAATTAAATTTACATAAAACATATATGTTTTATGTATATATAAAACATATATTATATATGTTTTATGTATATAAAACATATATTTACGCCGAAAGGCGTACACCTATTGACAATGGGCACATTTAATATGTTTTTAGTACTTAATCAGTTTTGTATGGACAAGATTAATATTGTTGGAATATTCTTAGTCGTCCCAATAAATCAATGGTTGTGATTTCAACCACTAACTTCCTCACTATTATAAAGACATCCGTTTACATGTTTATTTTTTTACTTTTACTTAATCATATTTAAAATTTACTATGATGGCTAGTTGATTGCCACCTGTGAGTGATTAACGTTTCATTTTCTAAAGAGCCCAAGTTTACTAGCCACGATTTTTACTCCAACTATTATTTACTGGGCGGGATTTTCTTGCCTGGAGCTCTTACCGCTTCGTATATTTAATGCACAGGGCTCTACGGTTATTTAATGCCCAGGGCTCGGTTATTTCGGCGTTCACCAACCACGAGTGACTTGTGGCTGTGCTAGTATATGTTATATATAAAAACATATAATATATGTTTCCATGAGACGTGGGCCAGGCCGCGGGGGGCCAGGTCCCGCGGAAACATATATTATATGTTATATATATAACATATATATATGTTTTATATACCTTTCAATTTTTTATATATATATTAATGAATTTGTTTCAG
>JASDQU010330442.1:0-12107 GCA_032191745.1 Picea mariana | reverse complement strand
TGTGATGATGTTGAATTTTTCTCAAGTGAAGAAGATGATCTAGAAACAGTTTTTGTAAAGTTTGATGGAAATTATCCCATGGAAAGAATAGGATAAGATCTATTAGAACTTCAAAAAGAAGTTGAAGAGGGTTTATATAGATATAGAAGTGATCATTTTTATACACACTATAACTATCTTTCGGGTAACACTAAGAAGTTTCTTAGGAGAAGTCAAAGGAACATCTTGAATTTAAAGGGAATGCTCAAGGAACAAGAAGAGAGAAATAAGACTCAATTAGAAGAAAAGGAAGAAGAGATCACAAGACTAAAGAATGAAAAAGAAGATATGAAGGTAGATGATGAGATTAGCAAAAGTTTTGAAACTATTATTCATCTCAAGACCCAAATTGAAGAAGCCAAAAGGGTAGAAGAACTTTTGAAGAATCAAATTAATGGAAAGGAAGATTCATGTGATAAGTTAGAAGCTGAAGTTTTTGACCTTAGAARGAAGGTAGAGAAGTCAAACAAATTCTTGAATAGCTCAAAAATCTTGGACGAGATCTTGGAAAGTCAAAGATCATCATGTGATAAATCAGGACTTGGATACAAAGAAGAAGCTACACATGTTGAAGCAAGCACCTCAAAGAAGCATGAGGTAAGTCCATCAAAGAAGGAAGACAATGTTGAAAAGAAACCATCTACACAAGGCAAGGAAATTTTCAACAGAACAAAGCAAGGAAGACATCAAGAAGCCATCTTTGGGACACCAAAGAAAAGGTATGAAAGTATTTTTCATGGTCATTGTTATTCATGTAGTGAATATAGTCACAAATATTTTGAATGTAGATCTTATGAAGGAATATATAATGGAAGATTTCATAACACCATAAGGTGTTGGAGATGTGATCAAGTAGGACACATTGTTGTTCACTGTAACACCATGAGATGTTGTAGTTGTAGTGGATTTGGCCACAAATCCCAGGAGTGCTGGAACACAAGAAGAAATTCTATGATGAGGAATTCAAATAGCATGGATAGAAGAAGGAATGAAGTAAGGAAGGGAGACATATTTGAAAATATGGATGCTCAGAGCTCAAGTTCTAAGGAGCAGGGACATCTACAGAAGTGGGTGAAGAAGACAGAGAAACCAGAACACAATGAAAAACTGAAAGGAAGTTCAAATGTGTCATCTACTAATGCATACATGGATGACAGTGGTATCAGTCACGTACATACGCAGGCTGACCTTACATAGGTTGCATACATATGCGAGTTGTTTGTGCAACAAGCTGTGTATATGTGGTGAAGCCTAAGGAAAAGTGCTATGCACAGGGATTGGAGTTTGATGTGAGGGTATAACTTTGTGATGCAGGATCTGACATGGTTTATTACAAGTTCTGATACTATTTTTTGTAGGTTCTCATGATTCTATATTCGATTATGTAAGGTGATGATGTAAAATAAATCTTGGATGCATTGCACTAACTCATGAGTATGGATTGATGCATTTTCTATTAAAGAACAATGTTGGTTATGATAGTGAAGTTATGACACCTTAGTTATGTGACATATCTTGATGATGTATTGGAAGCTTACTTGTTGAAAATCTTGATGCATGCATTTGGCATATGGATGGGATACACATTGGGAAATGTGGTTGGTGAGTTGATGAGGTGATCATGTTGTACATCATTGATGATTCATAGCTTGATCTATAATTGATACATGTTTGGTACACTCATAGATGGCATATGCTTGATGATACTATACCATTGGTACTACTTGATCAACACAACAAGATAAGCATTCAAAAGAATTCATTTTGGAGTAGAAATAACTTCGAGTCTTTGGCGAAGATACTCAAAGTCTTCCCGTAGAAGTGGTTTTGTAAAGATGTCTGCCACTTTTTCCCTTGTGCCCACATACTCAACTCTGATGTTCTTTTCTGCAACCTGTTCCCGTAGAAAGTGATACTTGATTGGAATGTGCTTCGTCTTGGAGTGCATCACCAGGTTCTTTGAGATATTGATGGCACTTGTATTATCACAATAGATTGGAATGGGCTCATCATACTCAAATTGTATATCTGTCAGAGTTCTTTTCATCCAAATGACATGTGTACAACATGTTGATTTTGCAATATACTCTACCTCGATTGTAGATAAAGATAATGATGATTGTTTCTTTCTTATCCATGATACTAAACACTCACCCAAGTAGAACGTTGCTCCACTGTTGCTTCTTCGATCATCAATACAACCTGCCTAATCTTCATTTGTGTAGGAAATAAGTTATAGATCATTTCTTTCTAGATACTATAATCCAAACTCTTATGTTCATTTGAGATATTTGAAAATCCTCTTCACTACTAATACATGTGATTCCTTTGGTGCTGCTTGAAATTGTGCCACCTATCCAACTTCCTGCATTACATTTGGTCTCAATGATTTCACATATAGTAGGCTACCAATCATTGGCATGTATTTCCTTTGATCTGTAGACTTTGAATCATCATATTTTCTCAACTTGCAACTGGTTTTCATGGGAGTGATAACTGGTTTGCAATCTTCCATTCAAAATCTCTTTAGCATTTCTCTGATATACTTGGTTTGAGAAATAAAAATTCCTTAGTTTCTTTGATGTATCTGAAGTCCCAGAAAGAAGGATAGTTCTCCAAGGAATGACATTTCAAATTCATTTTGCATATCCTTTGCAAATTTATGGCTTGACTTGTCATCATCACTACCAAAAATAATATCATCAACATAAACCTCAATTAATAAAATACTATCTTGACTTACCTTGATGTAGAGGTTGTTGTATGCACTTCCTTTTCTGAACCCTACCTATTGTAAATATTTATCCAGTCTAGAGTACCATGATATAGAAGCCTGTCTTAGACCATACAAGGCCTTCTTTAATTTACACACATAATCTACGTTCTCTGACAACTGAAATCCTCCTGGTTGTTCAATGTAGACTATTTCTTCAAGTTCCCCATTCAAAAAAGTTGATTTTACGTCCATCTGATACACTTTAATATTTTTGGACCATTCATAAGCTAAAAGAAATCGGATTGATTCTATTCTGGCAATTGCAAAAAATGTCTCTTCAAAGTTGATTCCTTCAACCTGTGCATATCCTTTACATACCAATCTAGATTTGTTCCTTGTAACCTGTCCATCTTCATTCAATTTATTCATGTATACCCACTTTGTGTCGATGACATTTTTATCCTTTGGTCTTGGAACCAATTCCCAAGTGTCATCTTTATCTATTTGATCCAATTCTTCATCTGTGGCCTTATTCCAAAATTCATCCTTGTTGGCCTCTTCAAAATAGGTTGGTTCAATCATAGATGAGAGTGCTAGGTGTGTTTGTTCTGGTGAACGGATTCTTCTTCTAGTCTCAACTCATGCATCTTTGTTTCCAATAATATGATCTGAAGGATGATTCTTCTGTACTCGTCTGCTAGGTGTCTTTGGAGGCACTTGTTGAACTTTTTCTTCTGCTTCTATCGGATCCTCTTCATCTTCCCCTTATTTTTCATCTTATGTTTCTTCTTCGTAAAGATGTTCCATTGATTCATTTTCTTCTTCCTTTAATTATTATCTACCTGTTTCATCAATTGTTACATTGATGCTTTATACAAATTTGTTCAATCTCAGGTTGTAACACTTGTATTATTTCCTTGTACTTGAGTAACCAACAAGTACTCATTTTTTCCACATGAGATTCAACCTTTCCCATTCTGCCATCTTCTATTTTGATGTAGCATTTGCTTCCAAGAACTCTAAAGTGCTTCACATTTGTTGGTCTTCCTTTCCATAGCTCGTAGGGAGTTTTGTCAGTGTTGTTTCTGAGCATTACTTTGTTTTGAATGTGAATTGTTGTATGCATTGCCTGTGTCCAAAAAATATCTGTCAATTTGGAATCCATTAGAATTGTTCGAGCCATTTGTTGTACTATCTTGTTCTTTCTTTCAACAACTCCATTATATTGTGGTGTCCTAGAAATGAAGAATTTCCTTTTTATTCCATCACTATTGTAGTAGTCCATAAATTCCTTTGAAGTGAACTCTCCTCCATTATCATATCTCAAGCATTTGATTTTTGAATCCATTTCATTTTCAACCATTTCCTTGTAGACCTTGAATTTTTCAAAAGCTTATGAATTATTCTTGAGAAAGCAAACTGAAGTCATTCTTGTATAATCATCAACTAATAACATAAAGTATTTCTCACCTTTTAAACCCTTTGTTGTAGTTGGTCCAACTAGATTAGTATGCACAATTTTTAGTGGTCTTGTCGTTGAATATTCCTTTGATTTGAACCTGGTCTTTGTTTTCTTTCCTTGTTGACAATACTTGCATAAAGTGTCGGTTGGTTTCATGATCTAGGGAATTTCTCTAACTGCTTCCTTTTTGTTGACTTTGGCAAGGTTATCAAAATGTATGTGACCCATTCTTCTATAACATAGCCAACTTTCATCTTCCTTTCCTAGGAAACACTTTTCATTTCCAATTTTACTTAATACATATATGTTTCTTGAAGTTCTCGCGGTTGTTGCAATCAATTTTCCTAAACCTTCTTTTCTTATCTTGTACTTTTTTTAATCAAAAGTAACTTTATGACCTTGGTCACACATTTGACTCACACTTAGAAGATTATGTTTCATATCTTCTACTAGTAGAACATTTTCTTCCTTTGTATTCTTGTTCCCAATTCTGACTGTGCCTTTTCCAATGATTTTAGTTGAATCATCATTTCCGAGGGAGACTGATCCATCTCTTTCCTTTCTTAATGTAAGAAACATGTCTCTATAGCCTGTCATGTGTTTTGAACAACCACTGTCAACATACCAACCACGTTTCTTCTGCTTAGCTTGTAGAGAGAGTGTGCATTTTTCATTGTTGCATTGATTATGTTTTTTTATCCATGTCCTTTTCCGAGGTTCATGTTTGTGATTGTTGTGGTTCTGTTGTGGTTCTCTAGGAGGGATTGTCATTCTGCAATATTTGGTCATATGTCGAAATTTGTTACACTTGTAGCATTCCACTTCAATGTTCAATGATTCAAACCTGTTGTAACTTATTCTCTGTGTTTCACTAGGATTTATTGGATAACCCTTTTGTGTATGACTTTCAAAGTTTTTTATGTCCCTGTTGTTAGCTCTACAATTTACAGCTTTATGTCCAAAATTATTACATGCATAACATAAACCAGAAAATATATCTTGATATCTAGGAGTTGAAGATCTTATGAAAGGAGGTGCTCTTATGAATCCTTCTTCTTCTTGAGACTTATTTGTTTATGTCGGTCATTGATTCTAAAATCTGAATCTTCTCGGTGGAGGAGTGTCCCTATAATTTTCTTTGTAGACCTTCCTATCCCCTTTGATTGCTTCTGCATAGCCTTTTGGATATGTTTCTTGTTATGTTGTTTTGTAGCTTGATCCCTTTTCTGTCTTATTGCATCCAAGTATGGACTTGTCATGATTAGGATTTTGACTGATGATAATGTCATTCAAAACTTTAGAGTTTTTATGCATATTTTTCTTTTGAAGATCCTTTCTTAAGGCGACAATATTTGCTTCCAAATTTTCAATGGTCCTATCTCTTCCTTCTAGTTTTTTTTTTTTTTAAGTAAAAAAGGATAGGACCTGTTATATTAGCATAATCAAGGTACAATGACTGTTTGCAATGCCAGCTGTCCCACCTGAACAGGAAACTGAGACAGTTGGGGATCCTGTTCCATGTGTTTCCCAACAAACAAAATTAACATAGTTCCGTCCTACCCAAAGGAAACCAGGACTGTCACCCATTAAGTTTAAACTGTATGCCATAAACTAGTTATAAGATAACTAAGAACTAATTGGGTCGAAGCTTAGTTCAGAACAGAAAAAGAAATTCCTAACCAAGAACATCATTGAACCTTTTAGCCTATGCGTTCGTCCTCGTCCCCGTGCTATTGCCAACCTGCTGGAAGCGCATAGGCCTGCACGCATGTTGGGCATTGCCGCTTTGGAAGAGTTCTGGAGTGAGCCGCGAATAGCATGTCGAGCCGTTGATCAATTCGGGCGAGGCGAAAGACCTGGTCGTCCAACAGACTCCTCAGCTCGAAGATGAGAGTGAGGTACGCCGAGTCGGTGAAGAGTTGTTGTTCCTGCCAGTGGTTGTCGACGAAAGCTAGGGGAATGGGCTCTGTTGCGTCGTCACTTGCATGCGCTGGTTGGTTGGAAAACTGTGTCGCTGCCTCCATAGGTGCACCAGGTGGGGTCTCTTCTTCTACATAACAAGTGGTGAAATTCTCCTATGGGCTGTTGGCTTTGGGACCAAGAGGAATGCTCGCAGGCAGAGGCTTGTCGTCTGAGCCAAACTCAGTGGGTGGATTTCAATTGTCCGGGACTGTGAACAGAGGGAGCTTGGGATAGCTCTGCATGGCGTCCTCCAAGGTAATCTCTTCCACATATGCCATTGGAGGCGTTCGTGGTTTCTTGTGCCTTCGGATGGACACCATGGCCAGCACCTGCTCAAACTTCTTCTGTCTCTGGTGTCGAGATTCGGCCGTGTACCAAGCGGCACCCTTGCATGACTTTCCTCTTGCTCTGGGCATGGTGGAGACCCTGGAGAAGACCAGGGTTCCTTGCGAATGGAATGCTCTACTCCAGAGCTTCAACGGGACCTAAAATTGTTGCTCCAGTGGAATGAATTGTTTTTGCTCCAGTGGAATGAATGTTGCGATGGGCGAATGTCGCTCTGTTCTGTCAATTCTGGTGATAAGGAGGAGGGTAACCGCGACCGCCATAGCCATCAAGGCTTGCTACTGAGTGCGCTAATGCCCAGTACTGTTCGCTTGCGTGAAGGAGCTCATCACCTGGGTATGGCTGTGCCGATCCATGGTGGGTTAATTAATGAGTGGATGGTCACCGGTGGATGCATTAATATTGCGTCCGGACGTTATCCCGCATGGCTTTGTTTTGCGACCTGGCACCCCATCCAGTGGTGTCTCTTCCTTCTAGTTATTATTTGAGTGCTTCTTCANGCTTGCTGCTGAGTGCGCTAATGCCCAGTACTGTTCACTTGCGTGAAGGAGCTCATCACCTGGGTATGGCTGTGCCAATCCATGGTGGGTTAATTAATGAGTGGATGGTCACCGGTGGATGCATTAATATTGTGTCCCGACGTTATCCCGCATGGCTTTGTTTTGCGATGTGGCACCCCATCCGGGGGTGTCTCTTCCTTCTAGTTATTATTTGAGTGCTTCTTCAATTATTTTATCTTCTTCAATTTGAACCTTCAAATTTGTGATCATTTGTTCTAATTCCTAAGTGTCTTCTTTCTTGTCTAGTTCCACTTGTAGCTTCTTTTTTTCCCTCTTTTCTCTTCTAATAACTTATATGGAACTCAACAATTCCTCTCAGTAGTCAACTTCTGACTCTTCAATTTCTTCTTCGAATTTTTCATATTCTTCTTTGGCTTCTTCATATTCTTCTTCGGAGTATTATTTATCAGAGTCTTCTACGACCATGATATAACTCTTCCTGTCTCACTGTCACTAGCTTCATCTTCACCTGATGATAACTTTCTCTTGAAAACTTTCTCTGTGGTTCTTTTGCCTTTATATGTTTGTTTTCCTTTTGAGTAACCTTCATCATTTATCTTTTCCTTATGAGGGAATTTTTTAGCAAAATGACCAATACCATCACAATTAAAACAAATTAAATGAAGCTTACCTCTATACCTGTCGTTGGTTCCCTTGTTCAATCTTTTGACAAAGTTGGCCACTTCTTCATCATATTTCGAGACGTCACTATTGTTGCTATGTTTTTTTTCTTGTTTATTTCCCTTTTGCTTTGATCTTTTGGATTCTTTGAAGGTTGTTTCTTTTACATATGGATTTTCTTGTTCAGTTCTCAGTTCATATGTTGTGAAGATTCCATGTAGTTCGTCCATGCTTATTGAGTTTAGATCTGATCTTTCTTCTAGTGTTGATATCTTAGGGTCAAATATCATAGGAAGAGATCTTAGTATCTTTTGAACTATTATAGATTCTTTGATTTCTTCTCCCAACCCCATGATTGCATTTACTGTTTCATCAACTCGTAAGAAGTAAGCTGCAATATTCTCATCTTCCTTCATCTTTAGTTGTTCGAACTGAGCTCTGTAAGTTTGAAGCTTTGTTTCTTTGACTTTTGAATCTCCTTCATAAATATTTTGAAGTTTGTCCCAAATCTCTTTAGCGGATTTACAATGTGCAACTTTGATGAATATCGTTTCACCAAGACCATTCAAAAGTGCATTTGTGGCTTTGGAATTATTCTGAGCGAGTTTCATTGTTTTTTCATTTGTTGGCAGAACTGTTGGTACTATGTATCCATATACAATTGATTTCCAAATTTCAAATCCCTGTGCCTGAATATATGTCTTCATCCTTATGCTCCAAAATGCATACTTTTGTCCATCAAATTGTGTTATTCCATTTTTATACAAGTTGTTGCTCTCCATGATCTACCTATCAGTGATTAAACTAATTTCTAAAGGAACCTGCTCGGATACCAATTGTTGGATTACTGAGAGGTGGGTGAATCAATAATAGAGAAATTTAATCATTTTTAACCATAGAATCCAAGTGTTATATCAATGTAGCATTATCCTCCCATAATTGCAAAGTAAATAAGCAATGACCAAATGAAAAATCATACACATACATAGTACACCAGTGTTTTACGTGGACACCCAAAGCAAGAGAAAACCACGAAATGATTTTTCTTATATGTCTTGAAGAATTACATTCATTGGAAGCACCAACTTTCTTTGTTTTCCAGCTGCAACTAGAWGGAGGCTCCAACCCCTAGTTTCTCAGGCTACAACCTRAGAGAAGCTCCAACTCCCCAATTATCTAACTACAACCAGAAGGAGGCTACAACCCCCTATGTTCTTTGGCTACAACTGGAAGGTGGCTACAACCACCTGTCCTTGCCCCATCCAACCACCCTGACGTAGAAGTAGAATGATGGAACCATTGTCACACTATCACTATAAGATATACCACTGTACAACTATATCARCCTATACCATTGACCTRCAACCAACCTGTACAACTTCCCTGTAATCAATCTGTACCTGAACTGGACATGTATCAACAAAATACAACAGGTACGCGACCTGTAGTGCTGCAGCACACGTATGTACGCACCCTATCAGTTATGCAATCCGCGTATGTACGCGACCAAACTATTATGCAACCCGCATATGCCTTCTAAAAACTAGGGTTTTCTTTCTTCTGAAAACTTATGACCCTGTGTAACTTCTTTCACATAGATCTGTAACTTGTCACTGCATCCAGACTGTATCTGTACCCTATGCATTCATCCTCATACATAACCCTCTCTATTCATGTGCCAAAAGTGTGTGTACTCATGAATAAGTATAATAACCCTCACATGATCTAGACTTCAAACCCTTTCTGATATTCAGCCTCTCAATACATCAACCAATACAAGCTCTCAACCATATATCACAAAAACCCTTAGCCATATGCCAAGAAATACAATATGTGCCTCAACAAGAAGTATCAATGATAAATATACCAACATTGTATTTCTGTAGATTTGACTTATACAGAATATGTCATGCAACCACTAGTCTTTCTAGGGAGAATCCTCAAATCTCTATAACAATTTCTCATGCATACATCAAAATCCAACTATTCATAGAAATAAGACATACCGTTTGAACCAATGGATAGATCTAATGTAAGTCAGCATTGTAGACCTTCCTGGGAGCTTGATCTAAGAATCTAGAACCTCTGCATCTTCATCTTCTCAAGTTTACATAGCTTTACCAACATGTATGCACCCTAATACACTGCCAGCCCACATACGCCTCAGTATGTACGCACCCTAATACATTGCCAGCCCGTGTATGCCTAAGAAAATAGGGTTTTTTAGTATTCGTTGTAATTCCGAGAATTTCATCGTCAACCCTTCGTACTACCTCAGACTTTCACAACTTCAGATGTATCAATGAGTACTTGCAATAAGCCTCACACAACAAAAGATATTCAATGTGTTCAAGTGTGTTTAAATGAGAGATCCTTGCCTCTTATTTATACTTTCATGTAGCATTCCACTTTCCTTATTTTAGGGAGTTCTCCATTAATTTTATTATTTAATTAATTTCTTTTGCAAACACTTTGACTTTTTGGGGCTTCTAGATGACTCACGAGGGTCCTCCAACTTCACATGGCCATAACTCTCTAACCGTGAGGATTTATGTGACGTTCTACATACCACCAGAAATGGCATGAAAAGCATTATCCATCTAGGATAGTTTCACTGACAAATTGACTGATCTTTATCTCATTATTCCATAATTAAGCATGATTTCTATAACCATACTTCTAGGATAACTCAATCCGCAAAGCGTCTTCCCATGATGGATTTCACCATAAGGGGACCACTTTGGATTTCATCCATTTGTACTTCTTATCAACCATGACAAGACAATAATGAGTCATCTTTACATCAAACAAACTTGACTCCATTATTCAAATCTTTGTGCTACCAGAATTTGATACCGGACTTTCTTCAAGGATTGACATCAATGAAAACCAACCTTAATCAACAATTGTACACTCTGCACACATATAGTGTATGAACTTGCATAAAAACATATTACTTAAAAACATTAAGGATGAGATTTGTATTGAAATACTATACAATAGTGTCCTTCATCATGAATGAAAACCATGACAAACATTAAACTATAATGTCAATATTTATGGAAAATAACTAAAATTATATCTTTGTGAAAGAAAAGATCAATTTAAAATTTTGATTATAAAGTATTTTCACTTTATTTGAAATTAAATTGAAAATTATAAATAAGCCAAAAACACAAATGAGAAGATTTACTATAACTTCGTGAGATTTAAACAATGTTTAAAGGATCGATAGATAAAGAATTATGAGAGGTTGGATGAAATCAAATCCTTATTTCTTAATGTGCATCCAACAATTTAACCTTGTAACCTATCTAAGAAGGGAAGAGAACTATGAAGGGAAGGGAACTATGAGGAAAAAATAATTTAGAAACACAATGTATACCTATTGGGAAATTATTAAATATCACTACATAGTGGAAGACGTTCTAAGTTCTAGATGGTTTGATGCAATATTATTGTTCAAACTAAAGAAATTTTGAACAATTATACAAACCAATAAAATTTTGAGGGAATATTCCACGCTAAGTCTTTTATAATGTTTTTGTGTTATTTTTGTTTCTTATCACCTTAAGAAAATGTCATGTTTAGACAATGGCAAGTTAGTATAGTGTAGAGGAAAGCTAAACACTATTAAACTTGGCCCAATATAATTAATTTGGAAATTATGATATACATAAGAGTTGTAATGTAGATAAAGCTTTAATGAGTATCTATTAATTTTATTTAYAAACTCAATCATTTAATTATTTAATGGAAGTTCATGACAGATGACATTATGGTCGTTTATACARTTTGAGTGGGTCTAATGGTTAAGAATATGTGTTTCCTCCTAAGAGGTCACAAGTTCAAATGCAAAGGAGGGTAGGGTATGTATACCTCCGTAGACTTTACCAGTCAAATTGTTGGGCAAAGGAAGTCCCTTGTCCTATAAACAATGGGGTCTCATACAACAATTTGGTGTCTAGCTTGGTCATGACCTTAAAAATAGATTATTATTATTATTATTATTAAAAGTTTTAATAATCATTCATATGGATTAGATTATCTAATTTTCTTTTTAAAATATTAAAGTTATGAAATTTGAATAATTTGTTAGATACGTTAATATAATTAGATATGAGACTTTATTACTATGTTTTCAATATTTATTTATTTATTAAGGTGTTATGTTTTTATGGAAATTTAAGTAAAGGTTTTAACATTATATTGAAAAGAATTAAACTGAATCCTTAGATTATAAAATTTTATTTTTTATTCAAAAAATTTCTTTGAGCATAATTATGTAGTGATACCTTATTTGAAGGTAGAGTTTTTAGTAGTTTTATAAGGAAAAATATGTATGTTTTTTAGAAAGACTCAAAGATGGATAACCATTAGTTAGAGCCAATTAAAACCATAG
>JASDQU010330440.1:0-12898 GCA_032191745.1 Picea mariana | reverse complement strand
TTTCTTTGAGTTTATACTTGAAAATTTCAGTCAAAGGAAAAATGAATGCAAACGATGTTCTCTTTGCAGCGCATTTTCTGATCTCCACCCCTTCCCAGAAAATATAGAATATAACCCTAATCATGATCTGATCTGATATGAAACTCCAAAGGGTGCACTGTAATCTCACATATTTCTGCCTCAAACGATCATTTCAACTTGGGTGTTATGCAATCTCATGATTTCTAGGCCTCCAAATGGTTCATTGCAATCTCACTATCTCTCTACCTCCAAACGTTCCTCCTTTACGCAAAGATACAATTTTGCTTCTTTGGTATAAGATGGAAGCTAAGTATTATGGCTATCTATCTCAATTAGAATAACATGGTTATATCATCTCATCTCTTTAGTGCAAGACTCAATATAACCATCATAAACTAGAGGACAACTTAGGTCAAAGGGAGTGAGTTTTTGGGTTATGATGGGGTTGCAAAAATTAGATCTTCCACCGAAACAATCTAAGCTAAAAAAAACTTTCATTAACATCCTTCTTGTATAAAAAGGTATCAATATGTATTGAATTAGCTAATGAGAAGTGTGAACCAGTCTTTAGAAAACTATCTTTGGGGGAAACCCAAAGTTGATTAGATCCATCATTGGGAACTTTAGGCATATTCTCACTTTCTTATGGGAAGCAAATGTCATCCAAATGGTAGGTTCCTAAGGGATCATCCTTGCTCATTTCTTGGATTGATCCTTGGATATGTTCCTTGGTGATTGATATAAGTCCCTAGATGTGTCTAGGGCCCCTGGATGTGTTCCATGGAATCCTTGCTTGGTGCTTGGATTGATCCTTGGATGTGTTCCTTGGTGGTTGATATAAGTCCCTAGATGTGTTCTAGGGACCCTGGATGTGTTCCAGGGAACCCTTTCCTAATCAATGGGTTGATACTTGGTCTTGTACCTTGGTGGATAAGACCCAAGATGTGTTATAGGGCCCCCAGATGTGTTCTAGGGAAACCTGGTCTTTGACCAGGTAGATCTTGGTGTAATACCAAGATGTGTTGATGTGTGATCCTCTTCCTCTCTCACAGGATGGTCCATGAGACCTAGGAGTACCTATGAATATGGACATGACCACATTGTTGATGGACCCCCTTATGTAGTGATGATAAATTTTATAGGTCATTATGAGACTCATGTGGACACGTTTTTCCATTATGGACCTCCCCTTGACTTTGTGTTAAAAGGTACCCCCTCTTTGTTTTATGTGATTGAGGTTTTATTTATGTGATTGGCGTTTGATATGTGTTTAGGGTTTTTATAATTAATATTAATATTAATTGACATTTTAATTAATATTTATATTAATTAAATGTCAATATTTAAATATAANATAATACTTAGCTTTCATCTTATACCAAAGAAGCAAAACTGTATCTTTGCGTAAAGGAGGACCGTTTGGAGGCAGAGAGATAGTGAGATTGCAATGAACCATTTGGAGGCCCAGAAATCATGAGATTGCATAGCACTCGAGTTGAAATGACCATTTGAGGCAGAAATATGTGAGATTACAGTGCACCCTTTGGAGTTTCATATCAGATCAGATCATTATTAGGGTTATATTCTATATTTTTTGGTAAGGGGCGGAGATCAGAAAATGCACTGCAAAGAGAACATCAATTGCATTCATTTTTCCTTTGATTGAAATGTTAAAGTATAAACTCAAAGAAAATTAGTTTTAATCAATTTTGGAGAGATGGGGATTATGATGTCCAAAATGAACAAAAGTGATCTTTACTAGGTGGCGTGTATCATGTTCAAGTACATCCAAAATTCCTCCATTCTAATGGGACTTCCCACACATGGGAATTTGGAGATATTTTGAAGTTGATTGATAATGCAGTTGAATATTTTCAAAATGGTGCAACTTTTGTCATTGTGGAAAAAATTCAGAACCCTAGGGACAATATTCCAACTCTTCTTTTCCAAGATAATGGAGTTGGAATGGATCTCGATTGCATGCGGAAATGTATGAGCTTGGGATACTAAGTGAAAAACTAATAGCACAACTATAAGACAATATGGAAGTGGATTCAATACAAGTACGATGAGATTAGGTGCAAATGTGATTGTTTCCAGTCACTTTTCTCATGGAAGATGTAATGTCCCTCGACCACCCACAGGCCGGAGAATTCCACTCCAGAGAAATATCTCATGCTCTGATACCAGTTTGTAACATCCCCAGCCTTTTACAGGCTGTGCCATGCTACTAAAGGGAACACTTTCATTCTCTTTCTGTGAAACATACGATAACATGCCCAGTATTCAACTGAGCTATGCCACATAAATCTTCTTTTCAAACTGCATGCAACTTAAACATATACATACACCACTCTTGTGGAAGCTTTACATATAAACGTAACAAACAATTACATTCTGTAAATATACGATTTCATACTGAAATAACAGTAAACACATATATGCAACATATACAGGGAAATACCCATAAACATACAGACAGTTATAATCACATATATGATAAACCATAACATAAGAACGTAAATAACAATGTAGCATATAATTTTATCATACGATTGGTACATCTTGGAAATATTGTCACCAACTGTGTATAGACCATCCATGAACCCCCCAACCTTAGACTAAACTGTTCATCACTCTCAACAGTGAGTCACCCTGAGCTGGGACTGCACTCCACCTGGGTAAAGGGGTTCCTAACCAGGATAAGGTTCATAGACAATAGGAAGGACTCCATATCAGGTGCTCACTCAACTAACAGCCTACAACCTCTCATTCCCCACATGCCTTTCCCACCCAAGGAAGTGTGCCCCTTCTCTACTCAACAGTCCCTCGGCTACCCCACTTCCCTTCCAGGGCTTCAACAACAGGCCAGACAGGAAGTATTAGAGCACTGTATATGTAGTTTATCACCTTCAGAAATCAATCCCCAAAAATTCTCTCATTCAGAGAATTGCTCACGGGCCTGACAACCCACCTCTTCAATTTCCCACGGGCCTGACAACCCGCTTCTTCAATCTTGCTCCTAGATAACCAGGTACACCAACTAAAAAAGGTTATGGAAATAGGCTCAAATACAATGAAATGAAATGTATGAAGGATAATGGACTGCGTGAGTGAAATGATCATGGAATCATTGACTAGATAACTGAGTGATGGAAGGAATCATCATGAAACTCATTGTGAAGTATCATAGTAAGAATGATGGTCAAGCTGCTAGTATGGTGAAGCTATTGGTAAGAATCCTCATGAAAAGTGAACAAATGAGATAAGTCCCCATGATATGAATGCATGTCCCCAACTTGACACTTGTCATGTTGGAATCTACTTTGGTCCACTTGTCCCCAACTTTTAGAACTTAGGATAAAATAATTATCCATACTTTATGCTTTAGGAAATATTAATATAATATTCCTTTTTGGCTTAAGCTCTCTAGCTTAGCCCTTTCCCTTAACTTTTGGCCCTCCCTTTCCCTAGCTGGTGAATTTCAGTCCCCCATCTCTTTTATCATGGTTGGTCTATGTGCAATGATGTATTTTATATTAATCATGAGACATATACAAAATAGGCACATTGGCCTTTATCATCTAGGTTCTCTGGCCTAATTCCAAAACATAAGCATCTTAGCTTATAATAACTGGCTCACCAGCCTATAACACATATCATATACACAAGGCTCACTGACCTTCATACTGCGCACACTTTAGTTACTACGCGCAGTATCCAGAAATGTGCACACTACATCATTTTACTGCGCAGTACATGTGCGCACTATCCCATGAAAGGTGCATTACAAAATGATGTCAAAACATCTCATCAGCTTAAGTACACTTACATTAAATTTAAAATTGGGTTTGGTCGAGGGATATTACAATCCCCTCCCCTTATTTATGCACTTTCCTCAATGCATCATATACCCATATAAAACAAAATTTTCAAAAATACTCAAAACGATGCGGGTATTCTATCCGCATTGCATCCTCATGCTCCCAAGTAGTTTCCTCAGGACCGTACCAGGTCCATTGGACCTTTACAATCCCTATGGCTCAGTTCCGAAGCTGCTTGAATTTCCAGTCCAAAATGCACATCAGATGCACTTGAAAAATGCCTTCTTGCTCCACTTGAATCACATTCCAATCAATCACATGATTAGCATCAGGTATACATTTCTTTAGCAATGATACATGGAAGACATTATGAATAGACATAGATGCAAGCAATGAAATCATATAAGCAACTGGACAAATCCTCTCTAGGATTTCAAATTGCCCACAAAATTTGGCTTCCAACTTAGCGCAACTTCCGAGCTTTAGGGAACTCCTGTTAGCTTTCGCCTTCAGGAAAACATGATCACTCACTTTGAACTCTCTGTGGGTTCTGTTCTTATCGGCATAAATTTTCTACTTGTCTTGGGAAGCTTTTAAATTCTTCTTAACTTTTATCATTTGATCCTCCATCTCCTTGAGAAACTCTGGCCCAACTACTATCCTATCAGCTGGGTTATCCCAACTCACTGGTGTATTGCACTTTCTATCGTAAAGTGCTTCAAATGGACTCATCTTCAATGATGCATGATACCCATTGTTGTAAGCGAATTCTACCAAGTGTAGGTAGTCTTCCCATTTCAATGGTTTGTCCATCACATACATTCTCAGTATGTCTTCTATCACTCTGTTCACCCTCTCTGTCTGTCCATCAAACTCAGGATGATAAGCTGTACTAAAGTTCAGATTTGTTCCAAATCCTTTCCAGAAATTTGAGGTGAATTTTGGGTCTCTATCGGACACAATTGTTTTCGGAATTCTGTGCAATCGTGCCACTTCCTTCATGAAAATATTAGCAACATATGCTTCCTTGTGAGTAGTTTTTAGTGGAATAAGATGGGAAACTTTTGTAAGATTTTCCACCACCACCATGATCGAATCATGCAACTTTCCTGTTCTGGGAAATCCCATAATAAAATCCATTATCACCACTTCCCACTTCCATTCAGGAATGGGAAAATGTTGTAGAAACCCTGCTGGGTGCCTATTCTCAGCTTTAACTTTCTGGCATTCCATACATCTAGCAATGTATTCAACGACCTCTCTTTTCATACCTAGCCAAAAGTAATGTCTCTTGATCGCTGCCATGGTTTTCTGATATCCAGGGTGCCTTGCATCAGTGACATTATGCATCTCATGCAAAATCATACATTTCAAGTCCTGTACATTTGGAACAAAAATTTTGTTCTTGTACAACAGTATTCCATCTATTCCCAAACTATAATTATTCAACTTTTGTGGCATCTTACCCTGCTGTAGCATTGCTACCAATTCTCTGTATTGTAGATCTGCATTTGCAGCCTCCATAATTTTTCTTTTAATATCATTCTGATACATGCTAATGGTTGTATCATGTAGTTCATGCACCCTCTTGCTGAGTGCATCAACGACTTTATTCTCTTTCCCATTGATATGCTTTATATCAAAGTCATATTCGCTTAGAAATTATAATCATCTGATTTGCCTAGAATTTAGATTTGGCTGATCAAATAAATATTTCAGACCATTGTGGTCTATTCTTATCTCAAACCTCTTCGTCATGAGGTAGTGTCTCAATTTCTTCAAGGCATGCACTATGGATGCCAACTTCAAATCATGAGTGACATAGTTTCTTTCATGCTCCTTCAACTTCCTTGATTCATAACATATAACAAACCCATTTTGACCGAGGACTCCACCAAGTCCTTCATTACATGCATTTGTGCATACAACGAAGTCTTCATTTGGGTATGCAATCCTTAATATTGGAGAACTTGTCAATAATTGTTTCAAGTGTTGGAAACTCTTTTCATAATCCAGTGTCCACTGAAACTTCACCCCCTTTCTTTGCAAGGAAGTGATTGGGTGTGCAATCTTTGAGAATCCTTCAATAAATCTTCTGTAGTATCCTGCAAGACCCATGAGTGATCTCACCTCTGTCACATTCTTCGGTGCTGTCCATTCTCTAATGGCTCCTATATTCTTAGGATCCACTGCTATCCCATCCTTTGAAATGATATGCCTCAAATAATGAATTTGTTTTTGAGAAAATGAGCACTTGCTCAATTTTGCATACAACTGATTCTCTCTTAATACTTGCAACACCATCCTCAAATGATGTTCATTCTCTCCCTCTGACTTAGAATATATAAGAATGGCATCCAAAAAGACAATGACAAACTTGTCCAAATATTCTTGGAAAACACCATTCATTAAGCACATGAAAACATCTAGTGCATTTGACAACCCAAATGGCACCACTATGAACTCATAATGACCATACCTTGTCCTGAAGGCGGTCTTGCTGATATCTTCTTCTTTAATCCTTACCTGATGGTATCCTGATCTGAGATCTATCTTTGAAAATATATTTTCATCCTTCAATTGATCAAAGAGATCATCAATCCTTGACAGAGGATACTTGTTCTTAACAGTCACTTTATTCAACTATCTGAAGTTAATGCACAATCTTAATGTTCCATCTTTATTTTTCAAAAAAACGATTGGGGCACCCCAAGGTGACACACTTGGCCGTCTATACCCCTTCTTCAGAAGTTCTTCAAGCTGCATTTTCAACTCCTTCAACTCTGGTGTACTCATTCTGTAAGGAGTCTTTGACACTAGCGCTGCTCCAGGCATTAAATTTATAGATAAATCAATGTCTCTCCTTGGGGGTATTCCTGTTACCTCCTTGAACACATCTTCAAAATATTCCAAGACTGCATAATTTTCCAAATTTGGCACCTTATCTTTAGGTGTCTCCTCCAAATGAGATGCAATTATTTGACACCCTTTTCTGTAACATTTCTTCAATTGCAATGCTGAATTTTCTCTAATGGTTACTGCCTTGGGAATTCCCTACACTTTCCTTAGTTTTCCTTCCTCATCCAAGCAAGTAAATGCTTTTTTATTGTAGTCTAGGAGAGTATGATGTTGGTCCAACCAATCCATCCCAATTAGACAATCATAGGAACCTAAAGTCAAGATGTTCAAATATGCCTTGGTGTTCAGTCCATTCATGTCTATGAGGCATGACTTAACCATCTCATTAAATTTTCTTCTGGCTCTTGTAGCCAGCTACACCAACTAGGATTTCCCATGCTTGCTTCTTGGCAATTGCAAACCTTCCACCATCTTAGGGTCTATATAACTATGAATAGCTCCTGAATCAATTAAAATAGAAATGGTTTGGTTGTTGATCATACCTTCCACTTCAATCATGTGGGACTGATACTCTACTTTCTTGTTGTCCAGAACTGCATAGATCCTTGGCACATATCTGCCCATGTCCTCCACTGTTTCAACTTGCTGTACATTGTGAACAACCCTACCATTTTCACCTATGTGAGGACAATATATGAACCTATGATCTCCTTTACAACCCCAACATTGAATAGGTGGCTGCCTTGGCCTTTGACTCCCTGTGTCAATCGTTCTGGATTCTTTAGGTGTTTGTTGTCCCTGTAGATTATTTATGAAGAATGGTGGCTTAGCTCCCTTCTTCTTCTGATCCATATTGAATTTAATTTTGTCTTCCCAAGCCTTTTGGAAAGTTGGCCTTGCTTTCTTCTGATCATATAGGCATTTAGCTCGCCTTATGGTCTCTTCCAATGTCTTGGGATCATCATACTGTATTTTTTCACTGATGAATGATGGAAATCCACTCAAATACCTTTGAATTTTGACTGTCTCATCCTTGATGAAAGAGACATACTTCAACATTTTTAGAATCCTTCTCTCATATTCATCTACGGTCATACTTCCAAGCTTGAGTTCAAAGAACTCTTTCATTTTCTTGTCATAGTATCTCTTAGTCAAGTATTTCTTCTCAAAATTCTTCTTGAATTCCCTCCAAGTAACACTTTTCTCTTTAATGCGATGCACCTGCACAAGTTGATCCCACCACATGGAGGCCTTACCTTTGATTTGATAGATAACAATTCTACCTTCTGCATGAGAAGAATAATTATGCAATTGAAAATACTTTCTCATGCCCAGTAACCATGTTTCTGCATCTTTGTCCTTCTTGTGCTCACCATAAAATGTAGGAGGTTTGATTTTGTTCATTTGTCCTCATAGATCATCCACTCTAGACCTCTTATATCTTCTGATAGGGGATGGACTTGAGATTTTTCATGCTCTCTTATTGGAATGCCTTGGGGAGTGATGGTGATGTCTACTAATACTTCCTTCTTTTCTTTTCTCATCCGAAGGCTTGTGTGTTCCAGATTTGCTTAATCCACTCTCCTTAACCAATTTATTTTCTATTTTGTTCAAGCCCTCCAATAAATTCATGTTGAATTCATCCTGCTGCTCCTTGGCTCTCATAAGCCTCTCATTATCATCTTTATGGCTTTGGACATCCTTCTGCAAAATTTTAATGGTCTTAGCCATATTCATGTTTTCATTCCTTTCTTCTCCATGTCCATTGGAGTTTGTTCCTTCAATGCCCAAATGGACATCCACCCCTCTGCTCTCATCTTGCTGACTGTAATTCCCCCGTGCTTCTTCCATTCCTATAGACTCTGCATTGATCTAATATGATCTAGTTTTTGTAAATTCTGCAAAACGTGCAACCATCAAGACTTATCAGGCTAACAATTCAACAATTCGTGAAAAATGAACCATTTTGGTTCAATATATACATCAGAATTTTCTCTCCTGATTTCCTGGTGTTATCACCATGACAATTCTAGATAAGACCCAAGTCTTGAAAACATAGACGCGCGATGCTTGCAGAGATACATCTGGGCTACAGGCAGTTTTTTCGAAACCACTTTCACCAAGACGTGGTATCACGTGTTTTAATATGTAAAATCCACCACTTGTGGAATGACGATGGCTAGTCAGATCACCCCATTTCACTCGTTCGGTACTTTGCAGCCATGTGATGTCAGCTGAACACCGCCATGTAATGAACTCAAAATCTAATCATTTGAAATGGATAAGACGAGCATGGAAACCCAACGCACTTGTACGCAATATGTATGTGCTTCATAATTGGAATTCTATAACTACCAATCCTAAAGTATGAAGGCATCATTTTATCCATAAACGGAGTAGTCTCCCAATTGCTCGACTTTCTGCTCTTTGTAAAAGTATTTCAGTATCCACAAACTGAGATACATGGACAAGGCTAAATCCATTGAGACTAGTTATTCGAGCAACATGCTAGACTTTCCTGTGAATAAGGAGTAAAGGGTACTTGCACACATTTTAGCGACTAAATTCCACACAGAGCCGGATATAGACTCACAGTGGGAAGTTAGGAAGAATCCCACTATGAAGGATTTAGTCATCAACAAGCCATCTGCTAAGAAGAAAAGGAGCAAGTGATAGAAGAAGGAGGAATCTGCAGCTGAAATGACCGAAAGTGTTGGAGAGAATCAACCGGTCTAGTTAGATTCTTTAAAGGAGGAGATCACTAAGATTAAACGAGTCTTCAACTAAAATTAAGTATATTTCAACAAATTTTGGACAACTGGTAGGAGAGGTAAGGAGCATCAGAGATGATAGGCCTGTTCTTAAACGAACCTTTTACAACAGGATAATTGTTATCATTCCCTTTTTGTAATTTTGGAATTAATACGATTATATAAATGTAGAAGCAAATTTTGGACTGTTTATTACAAAATTCTAATTGGTGGTGTTATGAGCCTTGTTTTCTTTTATAGTATGTTTTTTTTTTGTAAGCTTATATTTCACTTCCATCTGTCTGAATCAGAGGAATATAAAACTCATAATTCTTTAATGCTCTGATGCAGTTGTGTGTTTCTTTTTCCTTTAATATCATACAAATTTTCTATTAAACTCAGACTCATCTCCTTCCAAATGACTTCGCGCACACAAAAATTCAACATGTACACCCATATTTATCATGTACAGTAACACCACAAGGTGAAACATGTTTCCGCACACCTATATCCACTATGCATTTCTTCTTCGTTGCATCGACAACTTGCGCACACTACTTTTGTGTTGTGCACCAATATCCACTGCGCACAGTTTTGGTACCGCGCACTGATATTCCACATGCATTTCTCCCTATGCATTTCACCATGTCAAATTTCAGCATGTTCCATCGTGCACAATAATCTATGTGCACCATTGAACAAAACGTCGTGAGACAACTTATACTCATACTATGCGCGTACCAACAAAACTCCTTTGTGTTATGCAATACTTGCGCACCCCATGTGCACATTACTATGTCCGTTCTCACTGCACAAGGATAAACTCAGCGCATGGCCTCCGCACACATTATTATTCGGCATGACGCCATAATTTACTATGCACACTTGCACGCCAATGTTTTCCGTGTGGTGCCAAAATTTACCGCGTGTGCTTGCATGCCAATCTTTTCCATGGACGCTATGTGACTTGAAATCTGGTCACTTTGAAATTAATCTTCTGTGAATATTCGCTTCAATTGAACCTTTCCGGTCCATCCAAGCTCAGTGTTGGAGCTGAAGCTCTGATACCAATTTGTAATGTCCCCTGGCCACCCTTAGGCCGTAGAATGCCACTCCAAAGAAATCTCTCATGCTCTGATACCAGTTTGTAACATCTCTAGCCTTTTACAGGTCGGTCCATGCTACTGAAGGGAACACTTTCGTTCTCTTTCTTTGGAACATATGGTAACATACCCAGTATTCAACTGAGCTATGCCACATAAATCTTCTTTTCAAAATGTATGCAACTTAAACATATACATACAACACTCTTGCAGAAGCTTTACATATAAATGTAAACAAACAATTACATTCTGTAAATATATGATTTCATACTGAAATAATAGTAAACAAATATATGCAACATATACAGGGAAATACCCATAAACATACAAACAATTATAATCACATATATGATAAACCATAACATAAGCACGTAAATAAAAATGCATCATATAATTTTATCATATGATTGGTACTTACCTTGGAAATATTTTCACCAACTGCGTACAGGCCATCCACGAACCTCCCAGCCTTAGACTACACTGTTCATCACTCTCAACAGTGAGTCACCCTGAGCTGGGACTAAACTCCACCTGGGTAAAGGGGTTCCTAACCGAGCTAAGGTTCATAGAAAACAGGAAGGACTCCATCTCAGGTGCTCACTCAACTAACAGCCTACAACCTCTCATTCCCCACATGCCTATCCCACCTAAGGAAGTGTGCCCCTTCTCTGCTCAACAGTCCCTCGGCTACCCCACTTCCCTTCCGGGGCTTCAGCAATAGGCCGGACATGAAGTCTCAGAGCAATATAGCTGTAGTTTAGCACCTTCGAGAATCATTCCCCAACAATTCTCTCATTCGGAGAATTACTCACAGGTCTGACAACCCGCCTCTTCAATTTCCCATGGGCCTGACAACCCACTTCTTCAATCCCGCTCCAAGCTAACCAGGTACACCAATCAGAAAAGGTTATGGAAACATGCTCATATACAGTGAAATGAAATGTCTGAAGGATAATTGACTGCGTGAGTGAAATGGTCATGGAATCATTGACTTGATAACTAAGTGATGGAAGGAATCATCGTGAAACTCGTCGTGAAGTATCATAGTAAGAATGATGGTCAAGTTGTTGGTATGGTGAAATTGCTGGTAAGAATCCTTGTGAAAAGTGAACAAATGAGCTAAGTCCCCATGATATCAATGCATGTCCCCAACTTGACACTTGTCATGTTGGAAGCTACTTTGGTCCACTTGTCCCCAAATTTTAGAACTTAGGATAAAATAATTATCCATACTTTATGCTTTAGGAAATATTAATATAATCTTCCTTTTTGGCTTAAGCTCTCTAGCTTATCCCTTTCCATTAACTTTTGGCCCTCCCTTTCCCTAATTGGTGAAGTTCATTCCCCCATCTGTTTTATCGTGGTCATTCTGCATGCAACGATGTATTTTATATTAATCATGAGACATATACAAAATAGGCGCACTGGCCTTTATCATCTAGGCACTTTGGCCTAATTCCAAAACATAAGCATCTCAACTTATAATAACTAGCTCACCATCATATAACACATAGCATTTACACAAGGCTCCTTGACCTCCATACTATGCACTGTATCTAGAAATGTGCACACTACATCATTTTACTGCGCAGTACATGCGCGCACTATCCCATGAAAGGTGCATTACAAAATGATGTCAAAAGAGCTCAGCAACTTAAGTACACTTACATTACATTTACAATTGGGTTCGATCGAGGGATATTATAGAAGCCCTGCTACACAGACTATTGGGATCTCTCAAACAAAGATACTTCATGTTGAAAAATGACTAGAAAATTATGATTAAATTTAAAAATTGGTATCTCTTCAAAATATGTGATTTGGAGTTGGATCCAGAACTTTGTACCATGATTTCACCAAAATTTGTACCATGATTTCACCAAAATTTGTACCATGATTTCACTACCTCCACACCTCCAAACGGTCATATGTCCATTTCATTGAGTCCATCATTGTCTTGTGACTATTTCTTTGTCTCCCATTCATTCTCTCCATCATTGAGAATTAATGAGTAACATATAAATAATGATTAGACAATGACAGATTGAATGAAAGGGACATATGACCTTTTGGAGGTGTGGATGTAGTGAAATCATGGTAAAACGTTTGGGAGGGTAGGAATTACTTATGATTATTATGATATTTTATTTGGATGAGGTGACGTAGATGTGTAATAAGGGGAGAGGGAGAGAAGGGGAGGGAGGGAGAGATCCAACAAGTGTTGTGATTTTAATTTTTAATGGAACCAATAAAATGCACCTCATTTTTTCATATTTATTCTCTCCATTTCCATTGTTGTGTCAGGGAGAGAGAGAGGGAGAGGGAAGAGGTAAAGAGAGAT
>JASDQU010330435.1:0-12898 GCA_032191745.1 Picea mariana | reverse complement strand
ATGGGGGAGAGCCTTAAGGAGTGTGAAGGTGATCTTTTCCTTGTCAGAAAAATTATGAACAGAGAAATAACCTTCTAGCAGATTTAACCATTTATCTAGGGCATCTGCATCTATTTGACCTTCAAATACGGGAATATAAAAATTAACTTGTACCTTGAAAGGCAATGTGCCTCCAAAGTAGTCGCTTGATGAAGATGTGCATGATGCTATCGGGAGGCATTGAAGGGTGTGGGAAAAATTCTCCATCATTTCATCCCTCTGTCGCGTGAGAGCTTGCTTAAGCAACAAACTGATAGGATCATCTGCTCCATCGTTTTTATTTTCTTTCGCCATTGAGGGTTTCTTGGGTGTAAGAGAGCGATTGTCCTCAAGAGAGACAAGCTCGAGACCCAACTTGATATACTCAGACCTCGTCGGGGACATGCACTGAAAACGATCAAGAGTAGCCTGCTCTGATACCACTGATCCAGATTATTTTCGGTATGAAATGAGAGTGGAGATATAACACATAAATATTTAGAGATATTGCAAGAGAGACAAAAATATAACAGAGATATAGCGGAAATAACAAGAGTCACAGATATACAGTAATACATGATTTCTATTAATGAAATAAATGTACAGAGACTGTAAAATACAGAGTGAAAGACTCGCTAGAATGGTGGCAGCTTATCTCTGAGAAGAGATGTGATGGCTACTCGCATCCGTGAGAAGAGATTACAATGAGACTCTGAAGGCCTTTTTACAATAAGAGGGAATGTGAAAAACCCTAGACATCCAAAAACCTTACTCTAGGAGATGAAGCGCCAAAAGTCATGTGGGCCCCATTTGGGTAAGTTGGTACATCAACTTCCTGGGGTCGTAACGTTTGCATACGATCTTCGCTTTAGGCGTATGATAGCTTGTTGGAAAGATATATCCGAGAACTACAACTTTTGGGTGAGCAACATTGATCTATGGTCCATGTTGCTCCCCGTTTTCTCAAAAACCATCGTTTAGGCCCTCAAAATGGCCCCGAAAGTTAAAAACTGCTAAAAATAGTAAATTACCCAAATTGCCAAAAACATGTTTTGGGCCAGTTGGAGAAGGTGGATGGCCACTGATATCCACCTGGATCAGCATGTAATCTAAATCTCAAGTGAGATTAGAAATATATTGTAACTCATGATTATAAAAGCAAGGCTAGGGTGAAGGAGGAAGACACTTGTGTTGAGGGAGTTGACACAATCAAGACTTTAAGAGGAAGTCACTTTGGTGAGAGACCAAGGTTGAAGATAGCAAAGAAGCAATTTTGATATTGCAAGGAGTGTAGAAGCAAAGAAGGACTTTTGCTTACACGGGAGTGAGGATATCTCACAGGTTAGGTGAAGAGATTTCATCCAAGAGTTGATGCAGAGAGGGTTGGATCATGAAGTATCGCGATTCAAGATCTTAGATAGATGGAGAATGACTTTCATCTAGTGATCATACAAGTCAATGAGAAGAGAGAGCAGAGGTAGCCACAAGTGGGTTTTAGAGAATAGAAACCAGAGGAAAGCGTAGATTCGTATGGAAGTGTCCATGTGGATTTTCCATACATGTATGTGGTTCATACTAGAGATAATCATGTATGTATGTGGGTCAACTGAAGGAAAATCACATACACCTTGAAAAGCATGTTGTTCAAGGGTCATATGACAGAGCAGATTTGGCCATGATTGTCTATAGTTGTATTTCTCTTAGTGGGCCATTTTCCCTATTATAGGAGCCCTTATTTGACCTTAATAAAAGCATATAAGTATTGGTTTTCCCTCCAGGGGTAGTTTACCCAAAAATATTGGTGTCTTGTGTGTGAGATTTTGGTTTCCTAGTTTATGCTTCTATTGCATGTTTAGTTGATTACTTAGATGTGCTTTTAGTAGATAAAGTGATTTTATTTTGAGCTAATTTTCAAGTGTTGAATACCGTAGTAATATCAACATGGTTTTAGAAAATACCAAGGGTTGATTCTCAGGTGAATTTTCAATATGGTATCAGAGCCTGGTCTCTAAAGGGACGAAACCAAGAGAACAAATCTTAACAGTTGCAAGAAGATCGTGACAAATCTATAACCAAGAGGCAGAAATCAAAGGATAGATTTCGGGGAAACAATAGTACTAAAGCAGAACATGGGTTTTTGCAAGTGTATGGAGGTATACACATGTCATGGTGGTAACAATCGCATACATATGCGATTTGCAATGGGTTGAATCATGTACATATGCAGATCACAATGTTAACAGTCGTGTACAAGACAATAGAAGGATAGTTTCTGTTGGCGACGGAAGTCACTCCTGGATTGCTATCAGGAGCAGAGCCCGACGCCCATCAGTTTATTGTCACGGTTTGTTTATAGATGGGGTGACCGAATGGAAGCCAACTCAAAGCAACATTGTTCCAACTCTGAAACTAGGCCAGGTATGCATGAGCAAGTGAGGTCTTGCGTAAACTTCATACAGTGAGCTGTAGTAAAGGGTGAACAGGCGGAAGACTTATATGAGAAGAGTGCAGAGGTCTATTGTAAATAGCAGGTTTCTAACAGACTGAGGAAGAAGGCATCTAAACGCAAGGTCTCCTCGCACTTAAATACAGAAAACTAGAGAATACAATGATACAACGATAAATCATTTATCACAACAACACTACAATAATTTGTGCGACTCAGTCTATCGTGAACTCTCTTAGCATGAGACGAAAATAGTCGGAGTAAGAATAATTGTCTGTCATAAAACAAGAAATCTCATCTACAGATACATAAGCTGAAAGCTAAAATAGCAGTTAAAACATTACAGTCGGGAGCTCTACTCTACCATCGATACCTTACAAATTACAAAGACTGAGTCTATATACTCAGAGAGAATTGCCTCACAGAGGCATGCTCAGTTACCCAAGGCTTGGTGTCACTTCACTTCAGTCAAACTCGTACTGATGTCTTCTTTTAAGTGCCATCTTAATTAAGCATGGCTTCTGTAAGGAGAGTAGCTGAGCCATTAAGTGTTGAGCTAGCGTGCGCAGACTTTCCTGTTGAATTGAAGACTTCGGCATGGCTTCTCTGGGAAAATCGATACACAGGACTTCCTCGGGCAGACGTCCTGCCAGAACCTCCATTCCCTTACTTAATGAATGAGTGGAAGTCTCAACCACCCGCACCCACCATCATTTACTCCAAGCAAGAACAGAAAGGACATCGGATCCGATGGCACCTGGAGGTCGCGATGATCTTCTCTGCAACTGAACTCGGCGCCTCCGGCCTTCTTTATGTAGCTCCTTCCTTTCCTCAAGTGACCATGGGCTGTGACCATATGCTTTCAGCGTTCGCGAATATGCAAGGACTAACCTTTGCTGATTGGAATTGCGATGAGCGATATGCCGAGAAGACTTAATCTGGCACCACGCGTCCTTCTGAGATCTGACGGCTTAGAACTTATCCGATACCTTTATGGGCCCGGGTCCGGGACTCTCCTGGAATTTCGTGCATCGGAACACAACAGAGTTGCCTTTTGCACCTTGGAGTCGCGATGGGCGAAACGCCAAGATGGCTCAACTTGTTGCCAGGTGTCCCCTTTGGATGAACGACTAAAAATGCTTCATGGATGTCGCGGGCCCTAGCTCCTATGCTTTCGGTGCTTCACGTCTCGCGGCTGGGAGGAGGATGGTCCTTATGCTTTAAAGTCGCGATGGGCGAAAAGGCGAGGAGCCTAATCGCGCACCACGTATCCCTCAAATCTGACGGTCCCAAACTCATCCGACGCTGCAGCGGGCCCTAGGTCCCGAATGCCCTCGCTACTTCATGAATCGAGATATGATGGAGCTGTTTTTTGTGCGTTGGAGATGCAATGAGCGAGGCGCCGAGATGGATCTATTTGTTGCCAGGTGTCTCCTCTGGATGGATGGCTAAGATCCTTTCGGTGATATACAAGCGCTATCCATTGCGCTAATCCTGGCGCAACTCTGCTAACCGCGATTACCCGTTGATCGTTAATCTGCTCTATACATGGATCCTGGTTGTTGATGACATACTTTTCCCACTCGCTTGATTGGAAGCCGAACAAACGAGATTTTCCCATGCTACGCTCGGGCGCTTCTCGTGTAACCTGCAGACCCGAATGCTCTCGATCCCGAGACAAGAATTATCGCTAACATTAGGCTCCATGGGGGGTAGAGACATCCCTACGATGCTCTAAGAACTCCTTATGCAGCTTCAGTGCCTTGCTATTGGGCTATGGAGTCACTTATTAAGCCGGAAAACATGAAAAAGAAAATAAAACAAGAAAACAGGAAAATATTTACAAACAAAAGAGCCATTTAAGGCTCAAATAAAACAATTTTTCAGAAAATACCCATTCACTGGGCTATTGAAAACCTCTTCACCCTCCAGATCATGCAACCCATACGTGTTGTTGGAGAAAATCTCAGAGATTTTAAAGGGGCTAATCCAGAGGGCGTCGAACTTGTTGTGCTTGCCTTTATCCTGTCTGGGTGCGTCCCACTTAAATACCAAGTCCCCGATCTCGAACTCCTTTTTCCTGACCCTTCTGTCAAAAGCCCGTTTGATCTTCTGCTGATGACTGTAAGTTGCATCCCTCACTTGTTCTCTGATCTGCTGCACTTCCACTATCTGATGAATCCTTCTGATCATATGATCTGGCTCTCCCTCGTATTCCTGAAGGAACTTCACCGCCGGTAAGGCGAGCTGAGTAGGCAAAACCGCCTCTGCTCCATAGACTAGTTGAAACGGCGAAGTGCCCAGAGACTTTTTCACGGTGACACGATCGACCCACAGAGCAAATTTCAACTTTGAATCCCGGGCTCTTTTGTTTTCCTCTAACAATCTTTTGATGATCTTTATCAGGCTTTTGTTTGAGGATTCCGCTAAACCATTGCCCTGGGGATAGTAGGGGGTGGAGTGAATTAGCGAGATCTGGAACTGCTGACAGAACTTAATTGGAGGTTCGGATTTGAAAGAAGCAACATTATCAGTGACGATTCTGCTGGAACAGCCAAATTGGGCCATGATATCCTCCAGGAAGCTGATAATTACTCTATGCGATGCGCTTCTGGTGGGGACAGCTTCTATCCACTTGGTGAAATAATCGGTTGCAATTAGGATCCATCTATGCTAACCACTTGAGGGAGGATGAATTTCTCTGATGAAGTCCAACCCCCACTGCTGAAAAGGTGTCGAAGCTACTATGGGCTTTAATGGCAGCGATTTGAGTTGTTGCTTACCTAAGAACTTTTGGCATTTGGTGCAAGCTTTGATCTCCCTACAGACATCGAGGAAACAAAGTGGGCCAGTAATAACCAGCTCGGAGTATCTTGTGAGCCGTGGTTTTCCAGAAATGAGGACCCCCACAAAGGCCGGTATGAAAATCAAACATAACCTTCTGGGCCTCCTGTGGGTCCAGGCATCTCAGAAATACCCCTAGAGGGTCTTTCCAGTATAGGTCTTGATCAATGAGGCAATATCTGACCGCCTTGAGCTTTAGAGCCCTTGTTTGCTTTTTCCCATTCCATCCGGCGGCTTCAACTTCTGCAAAAAATACAGAATGTCACGATACCAAGCACATTCTGCTAGCGATAAATCATCTTGAGAGCCTTGGTTGGGCGGCTCAGCTTGCTGAGATCTTGGGCGAGTATTGATGAAACTAACTCCCAAGGCTTCGTAGTTGGATTCAACCAGTAGCTTGGCTAAACCTTGCCCCTTAACCAACTTGGTGGGCTTTATCTCTAAATCAAATTCCAGCAATTTAACGATCCATCGGCCTCTTTTCCCATCTATGTCGGGCTATACAACGATGTCTTTCATGGAAGCTGAAGGAACGTAAGTTGTTACTTTTGAATTAAAGACATAGACTCTGAAAGCTCTAAGAGCTTTCACTAAGGCATAGGCCTGTTTCTCCATGATTTCATACCTGCTCTCTGCGTCCCTTAACGCCCTGCTGAAGAAGGCGATGGGTTGCTCATGCCCTTCTTCATTTCTCTGCAGTAAGACCGCCACCACTGTATCACAGGAAGCAAAAGAAAAAATTAGGAAATCCTTGGAATAATCAGGACTGATTAGCACAGGGGCCTCAGTCAATGCCTTTTTTATTTGGTCAAAAGAGGCCCTGGGCTCAGCGGTCCATTTCACTTCACTTCCCTTCCTGAGCATGGCCTTGATGTGTTTCACTAGCTCAGTAAAATTTGAGACGAATCTCCTCAGGAAGTTAACCTTTCCTAGAAATTCCTGGAATTCTTTCTTAGACCTGGGAAGTGAAAGGGTCCGAATTGCTTCTACCCTGCTAGGATCAATCCTCACTCCATCTACTGACACTATATGGCCTAATAAATTCCCCTCCTTCATAGCAAACAAAGATTTATTGGGGTTCAGAGATAGGCCAAACCTTCGACACTTCAAAAAGACTCTCTTTAGATGACGACGGTGCTCCTTGTCTGTCCTGGAGAAAACTGTGATATCATCCAGATAGATTACCACAAACTGGTCATTCTCCCCGATGAACGCTATTTCCATGGCTCGCTAGAATGGTGCTCCTGCATTCATCAACCCAAATGGCATTTTGGCATACATGAACGTGCCCCAAGGAGTGGTGAAGGTTGTCTTCTCCCTGTCTTCAGGCATGACCGATATCTGATTATAGCCAGAAAACCCATCGATCATGGATATCCTGGATGCACTGGTTACCCTCTGCAATATATGTTCCATCTTAGGTAGGGGGTAATTGTCTTTCTTTGAGCTTCTGTTCAGGTTTCTGAAATCGACACAAGGCCTGATTTTTCCGCTTTTCTTCCTTACTGGGACCAAGTTTGCCACCCACTCGGAATATCTCAAGGGGACAATAATTTGGGCATCTAACAACTTCTTCACTTTTTTCTCCATGACAGGTAGCAACATGGGATTTATCTGTCTCAGCTTCTGTCTAAATGGTTTAGCCTCTTCCTTTAGTGGGATATTGTGCTCAATGACAAATGTGTCATAGGTCTTGAGGTCTTCATATGTCCATGCAAACACATCGGCAAACTCTCTCAGCAACTCCACGTACTCGGCCCTCTGTTCATTGTTCAGGCTGCTTGATAATCTGACAAACTTGGGCTCTTCCTGCGTGCCAATGTTGCATTCGGTTGTATCAGTATCATCTTCATCCGAGACCTTTCCCTTTACTGCCACATCGTTCCCATCGAACAGTCTCTCTAAAGGGACTAGTCCTCTCGGGATGTGATTGCTAGGCAGCTGGATAATCCGATGATTAGCAATTTTGTTTAAAAACACCTCAGGGCGAGGGTCACCTTCTGGATCAGGATCTTGATCAATGTGCAACGCAGAAAATTCGTCCACGGATTGGAGAAACCTCTCGAGTTCCGAATCATCCTCGAACACCTTCCAATGCTTGACATTGTCTGGCACCGAGGGCCTATATCTTATATCAACATCATTTTTTACCATAGGCGGCAGAGGAAATTTGAGCAAACTAGCTGAGATAGCTAAAGAATCGGCCAAAGTATTTTCTCCCCTCGGAAAGAAAGAAATGTTAAAAGCCAAGAAGAAATTATCAATAAGATCCCATACTTCATTCTGATAATTCCTGAGCCGGGGATTATGGGCACGATAAGCATTCCTTACCTGCTGAATAATCAACTCAGCATCTCTGAATATTGTTATCTCTTCGATTCCCATTTCCTTTGCGGCCCTCATACCCAGAACAAGAGCTTCATACTCTTCCACATTGTTGGTGACTTCGAATTCCAGCTTGTATGACAGGGACACGACTTCTTGGCAAGGTGATATGAAAACCACTCCTGCGCCAGCACCTTCGCTAGAAGAAGCTCCATCAAAAAACATCTTCCACACGGAGGGGCTTTGAGGGGAAATCGGATGATCAAGGCTGGGATGTTTTCTGATTTGTAAAGAGCTTTCAAGGGCATCGGTAAGTTGCAACAAACTAGACCCCAAGTCGGTGTCAAGTGCAAAGATGGGGTGATTGGTTGGGTCTGCTTCATCACTGACAATATAGGCTAGTTGGGCTTCTTTGTATAACCTTCTTTGTTCCCCTCCAAAGACTGGAATGGTAGCGTATGTGAGATCCATCTGTAGTGTCCCTCCAAGCTTTTTAATCCACAATTTAGACAACAGCATACCGAATTTGGGGGGGGCGTCGGCTACCACAATATCCATGACCACACTTTTCATGGGCAGCTGAAACAGGGAAACCGCTAGGTCTTTGATGACTCCTAAACACTGCACTCTCCTGGAATCGAAAGAATATAAATCATGATAAGTTCTTGTCACCTCCAATCCCAATTCTTCCATGACTACCTTGGGCATAAGGTTATGGGAGGCTCATGAATCCATGAGGCAGTTATGCAGTACTTTATCATGTATGTTCAGGGATGTGTAGAAGGGAGGGGATGAGTCATCTCTGTCTTCTACCATGGGGCCCAAGACAACGGTTGGTTTTTCATCTTGAAGGTTTACTGAGTCAGAGGGAGGCTGGGGAGACTCGGATTGTAGCATCTTGGAGAGGGATCTTTTAAAATCTTCATTTTTCACTAGCTCTGAGAGGGGAACGGGGATCCTGATTTTTTGAATTTCATGTTCAAAATTAAAGGATGGAATGGGCTTAGGAGCTTCCCTTACCTCGGTGACGGGTTCTTTGACTGCTGGAAAAGCACTCTAAGCTCTTTTATCTTTAGTAGCGGATGCTACAGCTTTAGTAGGTCTTTCTCCTATGAGGGGCTGGTCTGGGCTATCAAATTCTCCTTCTTTCCTTTTCGACCTGAGATTGTATCTGTTAGAGGTGTGGTCGGCCCTTTCTCCTTTACCTAGCTCATGGATTTGAATGTTCATCAGGGATTTTTCATATGCATACTGAGCCAAATGGGGAAAATGAGGAGCTTCCTCAACACTGTGAATTTCAAGGTCGAATTCGTCTATCTCCTCTCCTTCCTCATGAGTGACCAGGTTATTTTGGAGAGGGGTTTGAATCCTTTGATCCTCTCTGTCCTTTTCCCTATGTTCCCTTGGGAAGGCCTGTGGTCCATTGTTATTAGGTCTCTTGAAACCTCTATTATCAGTGTTCTGAGGATTTCTGTACATGGGCTTCCTTTCTAACTCCCACCTTTCCATCTTGGCAGCAAGCGATTTTATTGCTCTAGCAGTCTCATCTGTCTGCTGGGGCAGGGGAGGGGAACTGGATGAGGAGGGTTCAGGCATGTTTTTGGACGTGTTCCTATCACCTATGCTCCTGAGTCGGTTGACAACCAATATGTTAGATTCTACCTCCACGACAACATCCTGCATGAGGGCCAGCGTAACAGCTCTTCTCTCCCTCAGCAGTGGGCAGAAATCCGGATCAAAAGCGCTGGTGTAAGTGATCTTAGCAGAGGCTTCAGAGGGCTTTATCTCAGCAGGGATTCTGCTATACATTTTATTAAATCTCTTGGAGAAGTCAGAGACACTCTCCTTCCTTTCTGTTCAATGACCCAAACTCTGTCATGTAATACAT
Organism: Picea mariana; assembly: GCA_032191745.1. Taxonomy (NCBI): domain Eukaryota; kingdom Viridiplantae; phylum Streptophyta; class Pinopsida; order Pinales; family Pinaceae; genus Picea; species Picea mariana. Next base: position 3,377 of record JASDQU010330435.1, on the reverse strand, counting down.
GAAATTCTTTTTATCTCCCCATTGTCTCAAAAAGGCATTGTCTAATGCTTCGATCCCATCAATGGATCCAGGAGGCAGGGCCTTGAACCATTTTCTAGCCTCACCTTGGAGGCTATGGACAAAAATCCTCATCCATACGTCTGCATGCATGATGACATTATCATCTGTGAAACTGTAGAAGGCTTCTAGGTGTTCATCTGTAGTTACGTCCCTCTCACCCGTGAACTTGGGTAGTTGCTTGAGGTAACCATCTACCGGGAGGGCATTGAGGGGCTGAGGTAACACAAGGGGAGCATACCCAGCGGCTATAATAGCTTCCATTCTGGTCATAGGGGGGGTAGCACCAGCCATAGGAATATTAGGTGGCAGAGAACTTGGAGGAGAAGGAGTTCGCGAAGGGGCTGCAGGAAATGAGTCTCGAAGTGGAGTGGGAAACAAAAGCGGGTTCAAGGAGGAAGATAACGAGATCAAGTTAGCAGGTGCTCCTCCTTGTGCAGAAGTGGGGAAAACTTCTGTGATCCTAGGTCTACGCCAAGGTACAACTTCAGAGGAGAGGGGAGTGACAAGGATTTCTCCCTCCAATCCCAGACCAGGAGGGGAAAACTCAGCAGGAACACTCCCGAAATTCAGGAAACGGGAAACTTCAGAAGACAGTCTGCCAGGAAACTGAGGTGGAGAGAATGGAGCTTCTACAAAAGGAGACTGCATATTACCTGGTTCGGTGGCAGCTTCTCCTTTTGAGGCCTTTCCTTTCCCACGAACTACCTCCTTATCAGCTCCGGGTGTAGCTAGAGGCAGCTGAGGATTGGACCGCATGTGTCTGCCTGTGAAAGCCACAATGGATGCGACAGGTTCACCACAGCGGAGTCGTCACAATGGAGTCGCCAGGTGCACAGCAACAATCTTCATAATACTGATATCTGATGCACCTTCAGAATCAATTGATCATTGTCGTTCAAACTTGAGGATAATTTTCAACTTCGTCCCCGGTAGCGGCGCCAGAAATGTTGGCGACGGAAGTCACTCCTGGATTGCTATCAGGAGCAGAGCCCGACGCCCATCAGTTTATTGTCACGGTTTGTTTATAGATGGGGTGACCGAATGGAAGCCAACTCAAAACAACATCGTTCCAACTCTGAAACTAGGCCAGGTATGCATGAGCAAGTGAGGTCTTGCGTAAATTTCAGACAGTGAGCTGTAGTAAAGGGTGAACAGGCGGAAGACTTATATGAGAAGAGCGCAGAGGTCTATTATAAACAACAGGTTTCTAACAGACTGAGGAAGAAGGCATCTAAACGCAAGGTCTCCTCGCACTTAAATACAGAAAACCAGAGAATACAATGATGCAACGATAAATCATTTATCACAACAGCACTGCAATAATTCGCGCGACTCAGTCTATCGCGAACTCTCTTAGCATGAGACGAAAATAGTCGGAGTAAGAAGAACTGTCTATCATAAAACAAGAAATCTCATCTACAGATACATAAGCTGGAAGCTAGAATAGCAGTTAAAACATTACAGTCAGGAGCTCTGCTCTACCATCGATACCTTACAAATTACAAAGACTGAGTCTATATACTCAGAGAGAATTGCCTCACATAGGCGTGCTCAGTTACCCAAGGCTTGGTGTCACTTCACTTCAGTCAAACTCATACTCATGTCTTCTTTTAAGTGCCATCTTAATTAAGCATGGCTTTTGTAAGGAGAGTAGCTGAGCCATTAAGTGCTAAGCTAGTGTGCGTAGACTTTCCTGTTGAATCGAAGACTTCGGCATGGCTTCTCTGGGAAAATCGATACACAGGACCTCCTCGGGCAGACGTCCTGCCAGAACCTCCATTCCCTTACTTAATGAATGAGTGGGAGTCTCAACCACCCGCACCCACCATCATTTACTCCAGGCGAGAACAGGAAGGAGATCGAATCTGATGACACCTGGAGGTCGCGATGATCTTCTCTACAAATGAACTCGGTGCCTCCAGCCTTCTTTATGCAGCTCCTTCCTTTCCTCAAGTGACCATGGGCTGTGACCATATGCTTTTGGCATTCGCGAATATGCAAGGACTAACCTTTGCTGATTGGAATTGCGATGAGCGATATGTCGAGAAGGCTTAATCTGGCACCACGCGTCCTTCTGAGATTTGACGGCTTAGAACTTACCCGATACCTTTATGGGGCCGGGTCCGGGACTCTCCCGGCATTTTGTGCATCGGAACACAACAGAGTTGCCTTTTGCACCTTGGAGTCGCGATGGGCGAAACGCCGAGACAGCTCAACTTGTTGCCAGGTGTCCCCTTTGGATGAATGGCTAAAAATGCTTCGTGGATGTCGCGGGCCCCAACTCCTATGCTTTCGGTGCTTCGCGTCTCGCGGCTGGGAGGAGGATGGTCCTTATGCTTTAAAGTTGCGATGGGTGAAAAGGCGAGGAGCCTAATCGCGCAACATGTATCCCTCAAATCTGACGGTCCAAAACTCATCCGACGCTGCAGCGGGCCCCAGGTCCCGAATGCCCTCGCTACTTTGTGAATCGGGATATGATGGGGCTGTTTTTTGCGCGTTGGAGCTGCGATGAGCAAGGCGTCGAGATGGCTCTATTTGTTGCCAGGTGTCTCCTCTGGATGGACGGCTGAGATCCTTTCGGTGATATACAAGCGCTATCCATTGCGCTAATCCTGGCGCAACTCTGCTAACCGCGATTATCCGCCGATCATTAATCTGCTCTATACATGGATCCTGGCCATTGACGACATACTTTGCCCGCTCGCTTGATTGGAAGCCGAACAAACGAGATTTTCCCATGCTACGCTCAGGCACTTCTCGTGTAACCTGCAGACCCGAATGCTCTCGATCCCGAGACAAGAATTATTGCTAACAGTTTCAACATAGGGTTATCAGATCAGATCTTGGAGATGGAAACTAGATTGCGATTCGAGGATAGGTTGGATGGGGTTTCTAACTACAATCCATGGAAGGAGAGAATCATGTAACTAGTGTTGATGGAGAATGAGATATGGGAATTTGTTAATACTCATATAACTCCACTAATAGATGCAACATATCTGGTCATCCATAATTAGAGGGATGTGAAAGTCAGACGCGTCATTCTAGATGGAGTGAAGGATCACTTGATCCCTCATTTATTAGGGAAGAAGACTGCCTAGGATGTGTGGGAGGCTCTGAAGAGTTTATTTTAGAGCAAGAGTGTAGTGTACCCTTCACTACCCAGGTTCACCCAACCTCTCAATTTTACCATTCATTACATGAATTTAAAAGGAACAAATGCATTTAAACAAAATTAAACACACTTAACAACTCAGAGTAAATATAGGGGTACTGCTATAATTAATCATTCCATAGCATTGTCATAAATTCATTTA
>JASDQU010330432.1:0-13075 GCA_032191745.1 Picea mariana | reverse complement strand
GCTAGTTGGTTGTTCGTTGGCAAATACGGTGATGACACATGTTGCATTGGCAGCAAATGGTATGAGGGCACATGGCCCAATGCATGGGCGCCACGTGTCCCTCATTGGTTGGTTTATATTTGTTGTGTAAAAACTAATGGAGGTCGCAGGGTTCGACCCCCGGACCTCCCACAGCATGTGTCTTTACAAATTCTGCTAATCGTTATGCCAATCGTTGGTTCTTGTTCCATATGCCAATGCACATATATTTAATATGGTGCATTGTATTGTTTGGAAAGGGGCGCAGGCCAGGTCTTAGCCCCGACCCATAGTTTAAAACATACACATAAAACATATGTCGTAACCATTGTATATTATATGGCGTGCGATTTGTAATCGCATATATTTATGCTATGGTTTGAATGTTTAATAACGATGTGCGCGGGGTAACATAACCAATGGTTAATGCGTATAACCTGTGGGTTGACTGGTGGCACAAAAGTTATACAACGACCTAACCAATTCGTTTAGCCGACGGTCGCATGAGCCATATGACCGAGTGTCGAGGTGGTTAGGGGCTGGAGGCACCTTAACTGTCCTACAGTTTGTATCGGAGCGCGGTTGCGTACGGGACTGGGTTCTTTACACTTAAATGAGCGTGTGAGCCAGGTTTGGAGAACAAGGGTGCAGATTGTAGAACCAGAGACAACAAAGTTGGAGAAGAAGCTTCAAGGAGGCATATCTTTCTCATTTTTCGACCGTTTCAGGTGCCAAAAGAGCCCAGACAGGGGTTTTGGGACGTTGCGGAGCCATTGGAGTAGTCAATTTGTCATTTTGAGCACTGTAAGACATGTTTTTGAGCACTTTGAGAAATTTAATAATAATGATCCATTGGAAGCTGGACCAGGAGATGTAGCTCGAAGTGGGGTGAACTCCTTTATCAAGTTGCTGTGTTTATGTCTGATGTTAAATGTTTAAATGCTGCTATCTATGTGTATATTTACATAAGTAATCCTTAATTATGTGTTGCAAATTGATCCAGCTGCTTTAAACACATAACATTTAACTTGCAATTATTATTCAAGTTTTTCAAGTCTTCTTCAAATTTGAGATCACTATGATAGGCCACAGGATGTCCATGCCGAGTGAGAACTGCACCCATGAAATAGTCTGAAGCATCTGTCTCAATCTCAAAAGGTTGTTGCAGGTCACGTAATGAGAGCACCGAGTTTGAGCACAAGAATTGCTTCAAATCATCGAACACTTTTTGTTGCATTTTTCCTTGCCACCTCCCCTGGTCACTTGGCTAAGGGCCCATGTAATGTGGGAGAATCCCAACATGAACCTGCAATAGAAATTGGCAAGGAATAAGAAGCTCCAAAGCTCAATGAGTGTGGTTGGGGTTGGCGAGTCACAAATGACATGGATATTGGCTGGATCAAAATACACCCCATGCTCATCAACAATGTATCCTAGGTACTTGACCGTGTTCATGCCGAAGGAGAATTCTTCCAAATTTGTATATAGCTTGTGTTGTCGCAAAGTGTGTAGAACATACTGAATATGCTACAAGGGTTCTTCCCAACTCTTGCTAAAGATGAGGATTTCATCCAAATACACCACCACAAAATAATTGGTGAAAGTCCGTAAGGTATCATCCATCATCCTCATGAAAGTTGTTGGGGAATTTATCAAGCCAAAGGGCATGAACAACCATTCAAAAATAGATTCTTTGGACTTGAAGGAAGTATTCGGTTGATCTCCACTTTTCCCATGTTTTTTGCTATACAAAAACATTCATTATTACACGTTTTCCCTCATTTCATTCTTAATACACACCACAAACCCTAATTAAATTCCATCATTCATCATTATATCCAATGTGGTTAATACATCGTATTTTCTATGTTTTTAGTGTTTAAACGATGATTATATCATGGTTTACTGATGAGGGTTTTTGAAGTGGGATTATTATATTAGCACAATCATTATTCTTGTACCATAACAATAGTTCAACATTTCTGCACCAATATTGTCATTTTGGTACCCGTTATTGTTTAGCATATTTGCACGCTTTGAAGCAAAAAAAAAAAAACATGGGTTTTCTCCACGGTGACGTCGACATTCGAACACATGTGCCAAAATCCACCCAGTTAGCATGTGTGGACCTCCATCTCAGGGGGAATAATTCAGCCAAATTAATAAAAGTTCTAGGCGGTCCATTTTCATCCTCGATTTGTGTGCAAATAAAGAAGAATATGAAGAATCAGGAACATGGGTTTTGTTCCCAGCATGGAAAATTGGGTATCAAGTGGGATGGCTTCCAAATAAATGAACAGTTGAGGAGTTATCGATGGTTCTTCGAATTGACATCTGCTCAAATTTCATGATATGTCTAGATTTGAAAACACCATGCCCATATTTGATGACATGTCCTTGGGTTTGACGCCTTAGCTATCAGATCATTTAAATTAGTATGATATCCTTCATTGGTTGCAACTATTTCTTTATTTTGCATATCTGATCTAGGAAATCTGGGCATGATTCGCTCATCTCATCCATCGAATAAGGAATTGAGGCACCCATTAAATTTGTTTGGGCACCATGTAATGTATATAAATGAAATAATATTGCTAAATATGATCATGATGGGAAGATCTAATTTTTATTGTCAATGTTTAATCCGATTATTGTAATAGAGATGAGCATTCATTTGTAAGCAGAGGATGGAGCATATTTAATGAAAATTTGATAGTTGAAGTTGGGAGAAAGCTCTCGATTCTGATCTCATTTGGGAAGAATTACTTAAATTGGGAAGGGCCCCTCAATCTGGTAACGATTTTCCCTTGTGTTCATTAATTTAGTTTATGTTTTTGTTTAGTGATTAAAGAGCTCTATTTTTAATTTAGAATTCATTTCTTGAATGTGTTGAACTCATAAATTTCTCCCTAGATTGATGCACCTGAATTATCTCATTATTTTATGCATTCACTCTTCATGATTCTGCATTTTTCACAATACACTAATTTCATATCTACACACACTTCATGCATTCCAACACTTTGCACAAATTTTCTTCTTTCTCTTCGCTACATGCTCACTTTCACTTGCACACAAACATAAAATAAAATAAATCCTTTTATTTTCTACATATCAAACTATTTATTCTTCAACGTTGTATTCACAAATTAATTGCGCAGAGAATGGTTTTGTTCTCTTATCTGTTGTTCATTAAATTGTACATTAAATAATTCATTCAAATCGCCATACCTAATTGTACATTTAAAAATTCATATGAATTGCCATACATGAAATGTATCCCACCTTCATATCACCCAGGTTGCTCTCCTCATGCTTACAATTGTCTACTCCATTTTAATGTTGCATACATCTTCATTGCATATCAGATTGCTAATATATGCAAGTTGTGTTTCACAATTATGTAAATATTGTGTTGCATGCGTCATATCCATCGCATTTGTTTAAATACTCACTTGTTGTGTTGTGACTTGACACTGTTTGAAAATTATTATTAAAATGTGAGTTATGATGTTATTATTAACATCTTAATATTATATTATTTATGCATGATATCATTTCTTCATTTTAACACATATTGTTTGTTTTGTTATGTCATGTTACATTAATACTTTGTTTGTACTTTTCATTTGTTTTATTATTGTTTATATATATATATATTGTTATGTATTGTGATGCAACATTAGAAGGAGTATAACTGTAAGGTGACTTCATTCAAAAAAATAATATAGAATAAAATTATGTACCAACACATTCATTTTTGTACATAAACAAAACTAATTCCTTATCAACATTGACTTCATTTCCGGGTGTATCTTTTTTTGAGGAAAACTCTTTAAAGCGGGTTTCTTTTAAGTCTTTATGTTACATCATTTTCTCTAGATAGGGTTAATTGGGAGTTTTGTAACGTCCCCATCCATCCATGCCGGGCCACGCTACGCCAAAGAACTCTTATGTTCTCTCTGCAGAACATATTGTAACATACCTAACATCTAACTGAGCTATGCCACATAGATATTTCGACTGAAATGCATGCAATTAAAAATGCAAATGCACGCAAAACTTTTGTGGAAGCATATATATAGAAACGTAGATAGAAAAATACGTTACGTAAATGCATAGATTCATACTAAAATGACAGTAAACATATACATGCAACATATACAGGAAATACCCATAAATTTACTGACAGTTATAAACACACATAAGATAAACCCATAAATATAAGCACATAAATACCAATGCAACATGTAATTTATCACCCATATTGGCACTTATCTTGGTAAGAATGTCACCAACTGTGTGTAGACCTTCCATGAACCTCCCAGCCTTAGATCACACTGTTCATCACTCTCAACAATGAGTCACCCGTGAGCTGGGACTAAACTCCACCCGGGTAAAGGGATTCCTAACCAAGCTAAAGGCTCATGGACAATAGGAAAGACTCTATCACAGGTGCCAACACAAACTAACAACCTACAGTCCCTCATTCCCCACATGCCTGTCCCACCTAGGAATTGTGTCCCTTCTCTGCTCAACAGTCCTTCGACTGCCCCACTTCCTTTCCGAGCTTCAGAAATAGGCCGTACAAGAAGTCTCAGAGCACTGCAACTGCAATTTACCACCCACAAGAAATCAATCCCCAACAATTCTCTCACCCAAATAATTTCTCATGGGCCTAACAACCCACTTCTTCAGTCCAACTCCCAAGATAAGAAGATACACCAACACAGAATGGCTATGGATACAGGTTTAGGTATAGTCATGAAAATACAAAGGATAGCTCAATGGATGTGTGTATTCTCATGGATGATTGACTGGATGACTGAATGATGGAAGGAATGATGGAAATGTGATAGGAAATGAACTAAGTCCCAACAATATGTATGCATGTTCTCAAATTGAAACTTGTCATGTTGGGAGCTACTTTGGCCCACTTGTACCCAACTTTAGAAGTTAGGATAAAATAATTATCCATACTTTATGATTTAAGAAATATTAATATAATATTCCTTTTTGTCTTAAGCTCCCTAGCTTAGCCCCTTTCCTTAACTTAGCCCCTCCCTTTCCCTAACTAGTGGATTTTAGTCCCCCATCTCTTTTATCGTGGTCAATATGTGCGCAACTATGTATTTATATTAATTATGAGACATGTACAAAACAAGTGCACCAACCTTTAACATCTAGGCTCTCTGGCCTAATCAAAACATAAGAATCATAGCTTATAACCACTGGCTCACTAGCCTAAAAAAAATAGCATAAACACAAAGGTTCGTTGGCCTCACAATCGTGCGCACTTAAGATGTTGCGCGCGGTATCCTGGAATGTGCACACTTCATCATTTCACTACGCAGTACCTATGCACACTATGCCATGGAATATGCATACAAAATGATCTCAAACAACTCACCAAACTAAGTACATTTTCATCTAGATTACAATTGGGCGCAACCTAGGGATATTACAATCCCCTCCCCTTATTTATGCACTGTCCTCAGTGCATCATGTACCCATGTACAACAAAATTTCAAAAACCTTAAAAAAGATGTAGGTATTCTTCCCACATTGCATCCTCATTCTCCCAAGTAGTGTCCTCAGGAACGTACCAGGTCCATTAGACCTTTACAAGCCCTATGGATCGGTTCCAGAGCTGTTTGAGTTTTTGGTCCAGAATGCATACCAGATGCACTTGAAAAGCACCTTCTTGCTCCACCTGAATCACATTCCAATCAATAACATGATTAGAATAAGGTATATATTTCTTTAGCAATGATACATGGAATACATTATGAACATTCATAGATGCAGGAAATGCAATCATATAAGCAATTGGACCAATCCTCTCTAGTATTTGAAATGGCCCACAATAGCGAGCTTCCAAATTTGAACAGTTTCCCAACTTTAGGGAACTTCTGTTGGCCTTCACTTTCAAGAACACATGGTCACCCACTTTAAATTCTCCATGAGTTCCTCCCTTATCAGCATAGCTTTTCTGCCTGTCTTGGGTAGCCTTTAAATTTTTCTTTATTTTTATCATTTGCTCCTCCATTTCCCTGAGAAAATCTGGCCCAACCACTACTCTATCTGTTGGGTTATCCCATCTTACTGATGTGTTTCACTTTCTTCCATAAAGTGCCTCAAATGGGCTCATCTTTAGAGATTTTTGGTACCCAATATTATAAGCAAACTCAACCAAGTGTGGGTAGTCTTCCCATTTTGATGGTTTATCCATCACATACATTCTTAACATATCCTCAATAACTTGATTCACCCTCTCTATTTGTCCATCTGATTCTCGATGATAAGTTGTACTAAAATTCAAATTTGTTCCAAATCCATTAAATAACCCTTTCCAAAATTTTGAGGTAAATTTTGGATCTCTGTTAGACACAATTGTCTTGGGTATGCCATGTAATCTAGAAATTCCCCTCATATAAACATCAACAATGTTCGTTGCCTTGTGACTAAGCTTAACTGGAACAGAATGGGCAGCTTTAGTAAGCTTATCCACCACTACCATGATAGAATCATGTTGCTTGTTTGTTATGGGAAGTTTGGTGATGAAATCCATGGTTACAACTTCCCATTTCCACTCAGGAATGGGTAATGGTTGTAGAAAACTAGCTGGGTGTCTATGCTCAGCCTTTACCTTTTGGCATTCCAAACATCTGACAATAAAATCAACAACCTCTTTCTTCATGCCTGGCCAATAATATTGGCTCTTGACAGCTACAATAGTTTTCCGATATCCTGGGTGCCCAGCATAAGGTACATTATGCATTTCTCTCAATATCAGATTTTTCAATTACTGAGAATTTGGTACATAAATTATTCCCTTGTACATGAGAATTTCATCATTATTTAGCTTGTATTCCTCAATTTTCTGCTGCAAAATACCTTGTTGTAATTTTGTCACTAATTCCTTGTAATGCAAATCTAATTTGGCAGCCTCTGTAATTGTGTTCTTCAAATATGATTGGTACATGCTAAACAATGTAGCATGCATTGCATGCACTCTTCTACTGAGTGCATCATCCACTTTGTTCTCTTTCCCATTGATATGCTTTATATCAAAGTCATATTCACTTAGAAATTCTAACCATCTAGTTTTCCTAGAGTTTAGAGTTGGATGATCAAATAAATATTTCAGACCATTATGGTCTATTCTCAGCTCAAACCTCTTCCCCATGAGGTAGTGTCTCCATTTCCTTAATGCATGCACTATGGCTGCCAACTCCAAATCATGAGTGGCATAATGTCTTTCATGCTCCTTAAACTTTCTTGATTCATAACATATAACAAACCCATATTGAGTGAGGGATCCACCAAGTCCCTCTTTACAAGCATCTGTGCATCCAATGAAGTCTCCATATGGGTCTGCAATCCTTAGTATTGGAGCACTTGTTAATAATTGTTTCAAGTGTTGGAAACTCTTTTCACAATCCAATGTTCATTGAAACTTCACACCCTTTCTTTGCAAGGAAGTGATTGGGTGTGAGATCTTTGAAAATCCTCCAATAAATCTCTTGTAGTAGCTTGCAAGGCCCATGAATGATCTAACCTATGTCACATTATTTGGAGCTAACCATTCTCTAATGGCTTCTATATTCTCAGGGTCCACTGTTATCCCATCCTTTGAAATGATATGCCCTAAATAGTGAATTTGCATTTGGTAAAATGAGCACTTGCTCAATTTGGCATACAACTGATGCTCCTTTAATACTTGAAACACCATCCTCAAATGATGCTCATGCTCTTCTTCTGACTTAGAATATACAAGAATGTCATCCAAAAAGACAATGACAAACTTTTCTAAATATTCTTGTAAAACACCATTCATTAAGCACATGAAAATAACTGGTGCATTTGACAACCCAAATGGCACCACTGTGAACTCATAATGACCATACCTTGTCCTGAAGGCGGTCTTGCTGATATCTTACTCCTTAATCCTTACCTGATGGTATCTTGACCTGAGATCTATCTTTGAAAAGATCTTTTCATCCTTCAATTGATCAAAAAGATCATCAATCCTTGGCAAAGGATATTTGTTCTTTACAATCACTTTATTCAACTGTTTGAAATCAATGCACAATATTAATGTTCCATATTTTTTCTTCATGAAAAAGATTGGGGCACCCCAAGGTGACACACTTGGGCATATATACCCCTTCTTCAGAAGTTCTTCAAGTTGAATTTGCAACTCCTTCAACTCTGGTGAACTCATTTTGTAAGGAGTCTTTGACACTGGAGCTACTCCAGGCATTAGATTTATAGAAAAATAAATATCTCTCTTTGGGGGTAGTCCTGGTACCTCATTGAACACATCTTCAAATTCTTCCAAGACTGCATGATCTTCCAAATTTGGCACCTTATCTCTAGGTGTCTCTTCCATATGTGGTGCAAATATTTGACACCCTTTCCTGTAACATTTCTTCAGTTGCAATGCTGAAATTTCTCTGATGGTTACTTCCCTAGGAATTCCCTGCACTTTTCTTAGGATCCCTTCCTCATCCAAGCAAGTAAATGCCTTGTTATGACAGTCCAGCACAACATGATGCTGATCCAACCAATCCATTCCAATTAGACAATCATATGAACCTAAAGGCAAGATGTTCAAATCTGCCCTAGTGTTCAGTCCATTCATGTCCATGAGACATGACTTAACCATCTCATTAAAGTTTCTTTTGGATCGTGTAGCTAGCTGTGCCAACCAAGATTTCTCATGCTTGCTTCTTGGCAAATGCAAACTTTTGACCATATTAGGATCTATATAACTATGACTAGCTCCTAAATCAATTAAAATAGCAATGGTTTGGTTGTTGATCATACCTTCCACTTCAATCATATGTGACTAATACTCTTCTTGCTTTTTGTTCAGGGTTGCATAGATCCTTGGTACATTTCTACCCATTTCCTTCATTGTTTGAGCTTGTTGTACATTGTGAACTTTTCTCCCTTTTTCACCTCTGTGAGGACAATATCTGAACATGTGATCTCCTTTACAACCCCAACATTGAATAGGTGGTTGCCTTGGTCTTTGACCCCCTGTTTCAATCGTTCTAGGCTCTCTAGGAGTTTGTTGTCCCTATGGATTATTTCTAAAGAATGGTGGCTTAGATCCCTTCTTCCTCTAATCCGTCTTAAATTTCTTTTTGTCTCCCCAAGCTTTTTGGAAAGTTGGCCTTGCTTTTTACTGATATATAGGAACTTAGCTCGCCTTATGGTCTCCTCCAATGTCTTGGGATCATCATATTGTATTTTGTCACTGATGAATGATGGAAATCCACTCAAATATCTTTGAATCTTAATTGTCTCATCCTTGATGAAAGAGACATACTTCAATAGTTCTAAAAACCTTCTTTCATATTCATCAATGGCCATACTCCCAAGCTTGAGTTCAAAGAACTCTTTCATTTTCTTGTCATAGTATCTTTTAGTCAAGTATTTCTTCTCAAAATACTTCTTGAATTCCCTCCAAGTAACACTTTTCTCTTTAATGTGCTTCACTTGCACAAGTTGATCCCACCACATGGATGCCTTTCCCTTGATTTGATAGATGGAAATTCTACCTTCTGCATGAGAAGAATAATTGTACAATTTAAAATACTTTCTCATGCCCAGAAACCATGTTTTTTCATCCTCATCCTTCTTGTGCTCACCATAAAATGTAGGAGGTTTGATTTTGTTCATTTCTCCTCATAGCTCATCCACCCCAAACCTCTTATGCTTCTTGACAGGGGGTGGACTTGAGTTATTGTGTGCTCTCTTATTGGAATTCCTCAAAGAGTGATGGTGATGTATGCTAACACTTCTTGCTCTTATTTTCTCATCAGAAGGTCTGTGACTTCCTGATTTGCTTGAGGCACTCTCCTTATCCAATTTCTTTTCTATTATGTTCAAGCTCTCCAATAACTTCATTTTGAAGTCATACTATTTCTCCTTGTCTCTCATAAGTCTTTCATTATCATCTTTATGGCTTTGGACATCCCTCTGCAAATTCTTAATGGTCTCTACCATATTCACGTTTTCATCCCTTCCTTCTCCATGACCATTGAAGTTTGTTCCTTCAATGCCCAAATGGACATTCATTCCTCTAATTTCATCTTCTTGGATATAAGTCCCCTATGCCTCTTCCATTACTATGGACTCTTTGTTGATTCTAATTTGATCTAGTTGTTGTTAACTCTATAAAATGTGCATCCAACAAAACTTTGTTAGGCTAACTGTTTCAACAATTCATGAAAATTATGAACCATTTTGGTTCAATAATACATCAGAAATATTTCTTCTGATTTCCTGAAACATTGAATGCCTTGATCAATTCTCTGGGTGACTAAGTCATTTCCAATGCTTTATCACATGCTCAATTCTGAGTCTGGAGCAAAAAGTTATGGTCATTTGAAAATTTCTCATTAATTTTTTGTTCATTTTTCAACTTGGCGCAATTGTGCGTTGTAATTATGCATTTTCACACCTATTCCATTGAAATTTTCGTATGATCTCAATTGGGTTTCTTCATAAACATATTATGGATATTATTTCCAAGTTTCACCTCATTCTGGGTTCTGGGCTACTAGTTACAAGCTGCTGAATTTCTAGGCCAATTTGTGTTTTTGGTCTGGAATGCTACAGGTACATTCTTTTCCATATTAAAAACTTTTAGCATGCCCAGAAATTTAATTCATCTTTTGGAATGTCTTCTATGGCTCAATATCTTTCCATTGACTTCTCCTGTGCCTCAATCTGATTCTAGAGTAGAAAGTTATGGCTCTTTGAAGTTAGATGGGTCTTAAAATTTACCCTTCACTGTTTAAGCTGTAACTTTCTCATAAAAGACTTGTTTGATGAACATTTTACACCATTAGAAAGATCTCTTTGAGTTCTTTCATTTGAGCTAAAAAGTTAAAGTGTACCTTTGGTACACCTCTATCTTGTGGTTTTTGGGTTGCTAAAAATGCTCTTAAGGCCCTAAAAAATGCACTGCAAAAGTATGACGACCAAATGATATAAAACGTCGTAGAAAATCACTGGTTTTCTATTGTTGTTCACCCTTCAAATGACTTCATGCACACAAATTTCAATCTGTGCACCGGTATTTACCATGTGCATTAAAAAAGCAAGGTAAATCGTGCTTTGCGCACTTTAAAACCACTGTGTATCACTTCTTTGTCGCGCTAATAACTTGCACGCACTACTTTTATGTCGCACGCCAATACCCACCATGCACAGTTTTGGGTCTGTGCACTGATATCCACCGTGCACCATTTTTGTACCACGTGCCAATATCCACCACGCACAGTTTTTGTACCGCACGCTGATATTCCACATGCATTTCACTTGAGGCACTACACCATGCTAGAGTTTAGTACGTCTCCACTGTGCACCAAAACTTTGCGCGCACCATTAACAAAACTGTCACTCTACAACATATACCCACATTGCATGCACAACTATCAAACTCCACTGCACTGTGCCAATACTGCACACACCACACGTTCCATTATTATGAATGTACACACCGCGCACACTTCTTATGCGTATGCACACTGTGCAATGTCAAATTTAGCACGCGCACCCGCACACCAACACTTTTCCGTGCAACACCAAAATTTAGCGTGCGCACCAAAAAACCACTATTTTTCTGCGTGGTACCAAAATTTAACGTGCAGACCCGCACACTAACATTTTCCACGTGTCACTGAAATTTAGCACGCGCACTTGCACATTAACATTTTTCTGCGCGACGCCGAAATTTATCATGCACAATGCTGAATTTTACCTATCACAAGATTTTCACTGTGCATCATGCATTTTTAGTGTGCCCACCTGTGCACATTCACGTTTATGCGCATCAAATATTCATGAATTCTACTGCAGAAATTGGGGCTTTTTCCTAACTTTTTTCCCAATTTACCATAGACATTTTGCAACTATGAAATTTATTCAATTTCACCTCGATAACACCCGTTCAACTTCTACAACAACAAATCATTGTGGGTTGACATTTTTGTAATGAATTTCCCCAAAATGAATTCATGAATTGAGAATTTTATTATAAAACTCGCTCCAACTGTCATGGCTTCATTGTGACTTCGAATCCAACCAATTCCGGGTCTGAATTTTCTAGAACAGATATTAAATCAGGAATATCTCATCACTTGGCCGAATTTCTCCATTTTCTCATGAATTTAACAACAAAAATTGGGGCTTTTCCCAATTTTGCGTCGTTGCCTCCAAATATTACCATGGACGCTCTGCAACTCGAAATTTGGCCATTTCAAAATAGATCCTCTGTATAATTTTGCCTCAACTCAACTCGTTTGGCCCATTCAGGCTCAGTGTTAAAAACCAAAGCTCTGATACCATATTGTAATGTCCCCGTCCATCCATGTCGTGCCACACAATGCTAGAGAAATTTTACGTTATCTCTACGGAACATACTGTAACATACCCATCATCTAACTGAGCTATGCCACATAGATTTTTTGACTGAAATGCATGCAATTAAAAATAGAAATGCAAACAGAACTCTTGTGGAAGCATATGTTAAATTTTTAATTAAAATGAAGTACCAAGGCAAGTGTTTCTCTTTCCTAGGCGCCTAAGGGGAGAAATTGCCGAATATGGGTCTTAGTCAAATTAATTTGTGAGATGCAAATTAAAAGATAACTTTATGATTAAAGTGAGGGTGAGTGAAGAGACATCAAATCTCAGCCACCCATCTAATCTAATCTCAGCTGTTAGATTAGAAAACTCCTCACCTTTCCTCATGAGGTTGATTAAGGAAAGTGGGCGCACCCATTCTTGGGTAAGAAGTTGAAGAAATATTGGTGAGAGGCCAAGAGGCTTTTTGGTGAGATGCCAAGAGCAAGAGGAAGTTTAAGCAACAACAGTCTTGTTGAGAGAACAAGAGAGGAGCTGAAGCATTCTTGTTGAGAGAACAAGAGAGAGCAAGAGAGAGGTCGAGCTGAAGAAAAGAGACAGCAACAGCAATTTCAGAGAGCATTGGCATGCATTCCAAGGTTGTCGAATAACATTGAGTGGCACAGAAGTT
>JASDQU010330430.1:2527-12898 GCA_032191745.1 Picea mariana | reverse complement strand
CTTTAGGCCATTAAAACCTCCTAGTCTCCTATATATACCAAGGAGACATTTTCATTTTGAATCATCTTGTACTTGAACATTTAAGTGGGGTAAAAGGAGGTTTCCCCCTCGAAGAGGCTTATTATCTGAAATTATCTCTTTTTCAAGGCGTTGAGTACCATTCCTGAAGTTTTTCTATGCTATATTGATGTTTGGTTCTTAACATTTAGAAACTGTACACACTGTTACTTCTCCCTTTCTGTCAATTCTGTACATTGTACAGACTGTCCAAACCTGCAATAAATGCACATAAATCAGTCTAGAAATGTGTTCTCACAATTTGAAACTGTACGACCTTAATTAATAAATGTATTAACCTCGGTTTGCATGCTAGAAATCACTGTACGACCCAGAAATAATAAATGTTCCCTCCAATTGTGTATACAACAGTACGACCCATAAATTAAATGCTCACGCTGTATAGAATTCTCTCTTGGAAACTGTGCTTGAAATATTTCTCTTTCTCTACCTTTCTCCAACTCATTAATTTCTCTCTCTCTCTCTCTCTCTCTCTTCAATTAATGACAATGTGACATCAATAATGTTTTCTCTATTTCCCTTGATGTCTTTTTATATGTTTCCTCTTCCCCAAACCCTAACTAACTAATCTCAACTAACTCATCAATGACTGAGATCAATCATATCTAAAGGATCACATTAAATGCTCATTTAATAATACACTTTGTTATTAAATTCTCGCAAATATTTTTGGGATCCACAACTTAAATTTTCACTTAAGTCATTAAAAAAACATAAAGTCACTTTTATATTATAAAACACTTTAGGAAATTCAAAATGGTCCCCACCAAAACATCACAAAATCATGGTGTGATCTCCCGAGTTACATTTATAACACTCCCCCTTAATGAGGGAGGTCCCAATAGTATCATCTTGACCATTTTCAATAACTCCCTCTGGCTTTGGAAGTTGATGTTGGAAGACAAATCGAAACTATGGATCCTGCTCATTCTCTCTATGATGGCTAAGTCTCTTGCCAGTGCTTTCAAGAGAACCTTCCTGTTCTCCTGAATCCAAGGGTTGATGTTCTGCATGCACTCCCTCTGCAACCCTTGCCTGATCCAATTGATAATATTCAATTCCATATGCTAACATCCATCCAGAACTACTATACACAGTCATTCCTCGAACCAAGTACAATCTCTCTTTCCGATCACCGAGCAACAATTCTTCGATCAATTGTACTCCTACAAGATACAAGAACACATGTCCCGACATGAACACTGTCCCCCATCCTAAATCTTCCAGGGCTGAAATAGAAATTAAATTCATTGGAAGACTTGGGACAAACAAAACTCCTTCCAAAGTGAGGAGCTCACCAAATTCAAGTTGGAACCCGACTATTCCAACCTCTCAGACTTCTCGAGTAATGTTGGTCATAACATTGAAAAAAGGTCCAATATCATTGATACTCATAAAGGCACCCCACATGCTAGTCATTTTTTTGGATGCACCACTATCAATGATCCAATAATATGCAAACCTTTTTGAGGTTCCCATGCTTGAATCAAGAGAAACAAGACAAAACGATTTCTCAAATTCCTTTGAGAAGTAATTTACAACAATTGAAACTACTGCACAACTTTAATCCTTCTTCTCCTTATTCTGATCAAGACAATGGATTGCAAAATGTACAAGTTTGTTGCAAACATAGCCACAAATCTTACTCAACTCTTTCTTCTTCTTGCCTTTGATTTTTATAGCAAGGGACACATTTTCATCAATATCAATATATGTCTTTGATTTACCTTGAGACTCCTCCTGGATCTCCTCCTAGGTAAAGTCATCCCATAATCTACTCTAGTTAGACAACTTCTCTCTACCCACCACACATTTTATAAAAACCTCCCACTCTTTGGTAAACCGCTTAATGGCTATCCTCACCATTTATGAGTCAGAGATGACCTCACCTACAACAACTAGCTCATCTTTTAGTTGATCCAATCTGGTCAAGTTGGTAGATAAATTATCCTCCTTGGTCATTCTAACCTCACGCAACTTGTCTTTCATGGTCATCTTTATTTTCTCATTTTTGTCTTCAAACAAATTTTTCAAAGTGTGCCACATCACTTGGGATGTTGGTTTCTTAGATAAGTGTGGGATAAGGTGGTCTTTCAGACCATCCAACAAGATTATTTGTTCTTTAGCCTCCTTTATCTCATGAAGGTAAAGGGAATCTGGGTTATTTTTGGGTACAAAAGCAACTATATGGACACAATTCAAGATCTTATTCTCCTTTAGAGCTGCTGCTATTCTAACTTTCCATTGAAGGTAATTAGATATGCCATCTAATCTATCCTCAAACCTTATACAAAAAGCCATTATTTGTTTAACTGTTCTTGCTGAGAATAAACCAATCAAAATCACAACAAACCAATCCCTAACTCTCTCTTTCTCTTTTCAACTTCACTAACAGAACCCTAGGCTCTGATACCATGTATATTTTCTATGACAAAAAGAAAAACTTCACTGAAACCTTTCATCAAACACTTGGCTGAAATACTTGACTTTGCATTTAATCTGAGTTATTAATGAACCAATTCCACCACATACATTTAATGAACTAGAAACAAACTAAAACTGAAACTGAAATGAAAGTACCAATGAACCAAGTAGATCCTACTGTAAGCAATTGACATAAGAAATTAGGCATAAGCCAAAGAAAATCCTCATGAACTGTGAGGCAACCCAAAGATATAGAAAATATTTTATTTCAAGTACATATTACAATAGTTCAAGCTGTACTTATCTCATCATCTGACCAACATTTGTCTTTAGAAACTGTACAGAATGTTATTTCTCCCTTTCTGCCAATTCCGTACACTGTAAAAACTATCTAGACCAACAATAAATGCACATAAATCACTCTAGAAATGCATGCTTTCAATATGAAACTGTACAATATTCATTAATAACTATATTAACCTTGGTTTACATGCTAGAAATCACTGTATGACCCATAAATAATAAATGCTCCCTCCAACTGTGTATACAACAATACAACCCAAAAATTAAATGCTCACGCTGTACGGAATTGTCTCTTGAAAACCGTGCTTGAAATATTACTCTTGCTCTACTTTTATCCAACTCATTAATTTCTCTCTCTCTTCAATTAATGACAATGTGACTTCAATAATGTTTTCTCTCTTTCCTTAGATGTCTTTTTATATGTTTCCTCTTCCCAAAACCCTAACTAACTAATCTCAACTAAATCATCAATGGCTGAGATCAATCATATCTAAAGGCTCACATTAAATGCTCATTCAATAATACACTTTATTATTAAATGCTCAAAAATATTTTTGGTATCCACAACTTAACTTTTCACTTAAGTCATTAAAAAGACATAAAGTCACTTTTATAATATAAAGTCACTTTTATATTATAAAACACTTTAGGAAAGTCAAAATGGTCCCCACCATGTAAAACATCACAAAATCATGGTGTGACCTCCTGAGTTACACTTCTAACAAGAAGGAGGCAATTTCATAATACCCTTTAAATCTACCAGAAATAGACTTTCAAATGCCCAATATTTCTATTGAAATTTTTTCTAGATTCTTTGGGGATGATTCAGAATATGCAAAGCAACAATTGATTAATTTTAAAGGTACATGTTATGATTTCAACCTCACTGAAGACTATGTTACATGTAGATTATTCCTACAAACTCTACGTGAGGATTCTCTTGAATCGTATAGTTCATTAATGCCTATGTCCATTACTAGCTGGGATGTGTTAGAAGATTCATTTGCAGAATTTTTTATCCCAAAGGTGCATTCATATTTTTTTGTTGATGTTTTAAATATTGATGCTCACCACCCTCTCCCACATGGACACAAAAGGATGAAATGAATGATTCAGAGGAAGAATATCATGAAACACTGCACAACTTTTCTGAATCAAATCTTGTTGTTGATAATGAAGGAAAGAATTCCAAAGACCAAGGAAAGGATATCAACATCTCATGTACTCCATATGAGGATGAAATTAAAAAGTCTCCACTGAATATGCAAGAAGAATTCAACCAAAATAAAGAAGAATTGGTGGAAGAAAACAATTTTGAGAATAAAAAAGATAGCCATTGCATAGAAGAAGAACATTCCAAGACATCACCTGTTGTTCCTGAGTCTGTACCTAAGGCTTTAAAGTACAGTGTCAAGGCATCCGAAAGTATACAAAAGGTTGATACATGATTATACTAACCTTCGGTATGGAAACTAATGAGGGTTTCTGTGTTCTTGTTGTCTAGCTTCCAACTGTTCCTGGGTGTTAGCAGTTTTAAGAATTGTATCAAAGAGATTTAAAGCGATATGAGTTTGATTAGAGAGTCTGGGTTGAATATTAGGTTGAGTTACTGCAGGGACAGTCATTTAAGAAACAATACCAGTATGGAAACAATTTAGGAAGAGATTTTAACGCTGTTTCAATTTGGTTTCTTAAGAGGGATTTTTGCATGAAGAACAAAATGGGAATGCAAACTGAAGGCCCTTTCCCGTAACTGTATTATTTTTTAGTAAAGATGTGGAATGAGAGAAAAACATTTAGCTTTGGGTAACATAAGGTTCCTATCAGTAGAAAACTCACACATACACAGAAGAAGAAACTGACATAGAAATAATTGACATAGTGTAAATAAATATAAAATTCTGTAAATGCGAATTGGTCTTACACCTGCTGATAGATGGTGTAGAGGAAAGACAAGAAACAATTATAGAAAAATAAAATCCCTTCACTATAGTAGTGGTCGTACTAATTTATAGTGATACACATCAATTATGTAGAGCAAAATGAAAAGAAACAAGAAAACATAACGAAACAAACTTGTAACACAGTCGTGACGGAATCGGGAATCTTCAAATTGCTTGTATTAACTTCTCGGATGCAAAAATATCTATTACATTCATTACCAAAAAGTCCAGCCTTTGGTTCTTCTTTTGGTGATCTATTTATACAAATTTGTCCTTCCCTATTCCTATTTTCAAAAAAGTGCCAGCTGCCTGCCTTAACGTGACTCAGTGCATATTATACATCTGTCCATAAACTGGATACAAGCTATGAAAGTTCCGCTTGACAGCTGTGAGGAGAGAAAACACTCCATCTCTTCTACTTTATTTTCAAAAAGGGTCAGGTGCTTGTCTTTGCATAGACTCAGTGCATATCCTACATCTGTCCACGAATTGGGATACAAGCTGTGACGGCTCTGCTTGACAAATGGCTTCAGCAAAATAACACTCTTGGGCTAATTGTGGAAGTTTATCCCCCATATGTGCATCAACAATATCAAGGGTACCGAGTTGTGCGCTGGGTTGAATAAAATGTTCATCAATTTGAGCCATGTCTACCTTGTCCATCTTAGAGATCTCCGCCAAATTTCTCTCATTTTTCTCCTTCATGTTGAGGGAGATCCACTCTATATTCATCTGCCTTAGAATTTCTGTGTCACCTCCACTCTCCACCCCTAATAGCTCACCATTTATGATTTTGCAAGTTTCTTCTAGTGAATTCCTCACTTTTTTAGCCTTCTCCTTGCTTAAAGTAAAATCATGTTCCCAATTCTTTAACAAAATATTACCCTTAGTTTGTTCGGCACTGGTGAGTCCGGGGGGCCCTGCTGAAAATCTGTTGTTGGTAGATATCACTGCTTCTTGGAAGGCGACCCGAGCAGCTTCTGCGTTTCTTTCTTTGACAATCAGATTCTCAGAAATCTGATGCATTAACCAACAGTATTTTCGAAACTCCCCTATTTTGTTTAGTAGACTCTGTTGAGCAGAAGAGATCCTGCTCCGAATGTCGATTGCTCGCGATTTAACAATCTCGATGTCGATCACCTTGCTTTCTGTGAACTCTAACTGAGCCTGTAGCTGCGTGATCGTATCCCTCTGCTGACCCGACTGCACCCGACCATCTTGGATCACTGAATTTTCTTGTTCCAGCTTGGTTTTGAGGACTTCGATTTCTTTCTTATCGGCCAATTGGGCTATCTCTATTGCTCCACTCGCTTGACTCTTAGCGTCTTCCGCAGCTGAAGCTACTCGGGCTTCAAGAGTCTTGATCAGTCGATTCTTTCTCTTGAGCTGATTTTTCAACATCGCGACTGAGAATTGGTTCGCTGACGCATACGCTCCTAGCGTCCCTGCTATCTCTGTGGAAAATTCATCACTCTTCTTGTTTTTCCCTTCTGTGATCACTTTGAATTTTTTAACAGTGGACTCTCCCTCTTGATAAAATTCTCGCTTTACTACAACTTTTCTCTTTCTGTGAAAAAAGAATTCATTAGGAGGGAGTTCCTCTGCCCCTATAGGCCTCAGTTCTTCACCAAATATCCATCCCTCGCTAACGTCTCCCTGTGCCAACTGCAATGGTGTGACAGAGGTGATGGGTTGTCCGATCTGCTTCGCCGCCTTTCTTGGTGTGACGAGTGAGTCCTGCTCTGTTGGAGGATCAGAGGTCTTCATCTCTGTCCATGTCTCTGGATTCTGAGTTTTAGGTGGGATGATGTTTTTCACGTCCATTTCTGGACCATGTTCCTTGGGCGGGTCAGTTGTCCCTTTTTCTGTTTCAGGATTCTTTTCCTGCTCGAGATTCTTCTCCTGTTCAAGATTCTTCTCCTACTCGGGACTCTTCTCCTGTTCAGGATTCTTCTCCTGCTCGTGACTCTTCTCCTGTTCAAGATTCTTCTCCTGCTCGGGACTTTTCTCCTGTTCAGGATTCTTCTCCTGCTCGGGAATTTTCTCCTGTTCAAGATTCTTCTCCTGCTCCCCTTCCTGACGTTTTCGGGATTAGAAGTTTTCCCCTCAGAACTTTCGGCCTCCTTTTCTTTATCCTTGGAAAGTCCCGAACCTCCCAGCACAACGGGGAGGCATCTTTTCCTATGCTCCTGAAATTTTAAAACAAAATCCCTGTCTTCGGGTGCCAGAGATCTGATTCGGAATTGTACTTTCGTATAGGACCTTGCCGCTTGGAAAACATCATTCGAAGGTGAACACTCGTGTTCAAACCTCTTTAATCCACAATTTCCCAAATGGGTGCTTATAATTCTCTGTGGATCATGCTTTTTGTACTCAATAGAGACTAGGCTCAAGTCTTCTAAGGTTGCAACCTCAGCCTTAGCATGTTCGAAATCTAATAAGGAATAGTAATTAAGCCGAACAGGAAAAAACAACCATACCTTCTTTGATGACGCTTTGAGCTCTTTACTCACTTTGCCAATCACTGTTTGTCGAGCAATCTCACGACAGGCCAGCTTGTCGGGGATGAACAACGGTAGCGCCAGAGGAGGAACAACAACTCCGAAAACTCTAAAATAGGAGAATTCCTCTTCTACGTACCAATCCACGATACTGCTCAGATTCGTAGCAATGCTATCCGAGATGCGGGGTGGCGAAAGACCAAAAATGGCGATGTGCAGGGGCACCATTACCCAGTTGAAAATCTCATAAATAAACTTATTTGCATTATTTTCCCACAGCTTGTCGTGGTATGCATGCACAGTTTTTTCTTGGGTTGGACTCCAAGCCCAATTCATCAAAGGAAAAGGTGTCAAGGAGCATATTGCGTCCATGATATACGCGGACATGAAGAATCTGGATGGTCTCCCGACTGCTTTTTTCTCCCGGTACTCTGTGACCCTGTTGAACAGACCGTCGGAGAGCATCTTCTCCCAATTAAATGAGCAACCTTCTGCTACCCGAAAGATGAGAAGTACCCACTGGATGTAAAAATGTGCGGTATCCTCCCATCCGAAAAGTCGGCATGTCATCATCACCACATACATATACTGTGGCTCTAGCGAAGAAATTGAATACATGCCCTTGTCATTCGCTTTGAATGTTGCGGAGTGCGAAACCCAATCTTTTATCAAACCAGGCATGGTTTTATCATATTCTTCGCACTCCTTCTTTTTGAATTCCTCTAGGAATTCATTGCCATATATATATTCAGAAGTCGCTGGGAGCTTATACATAGATTGGATATGCTCTGGTATGAAAGTCCCGACCATGGTCCGTCGGTCATTTATGATAGTTCTGGTGGGCAGGTCGATGTGATCCAATGCCCATTGGATCATGTCGTAGTATGGGAGCAACCGAGGTCTGGTTGCAACCAGGTGCATTCCCGACTGAACAATTGTCTTATACTTAGTGTTCAGGTCATCCTTTACAATATCATTTTCATCGTCATCTGAGTCTGAATAGTTTACCAACTCGGATTGCAGAATGTCTGAAATAAATGACCAGGTGGGTACTGAGCCGCCAGTCCAAGGCGAAGTATCTGAGACGTTGTCTGGACCCTGCGCTGCAACCTCGACATTCACTTTCGCTGCTCTCCTTGGAGCCATGGCTGATGCTTGCTTTTTCGCTCTTCTGCAATAGCCCTGTGTATACATGCGGAAATGAGTTCTCTTGGAGAAAGGTGAGCTCTGTGCACTTATGAGAAATGTTTAAAAAGAAATAAACTCTCGTATATATTTGAAAATCCTGTACCTTTGAAATAAATCTGTCAAATCGCAAATAAAACCAAATTTATTGTATAAATCCAATCTTATTTATTCGTGGATTTACCCTAATTCTTCATTAATGTCATCAATTTTCGGCGGCTTGACAGGCAATCAGGTTATGGAGAGAAATTAAATACCTCGTGAAGTGTGCCAACCTCGATGTGCGGGACGTATCTCGTTTAAATTGAAATTACAAATCTTAACGACTTAAATAATTTTCTCTCTTTTCGCTGCATCGTGAATTTCCTTTTTACATTTCGACTCTTCGACTCACGAGACTGCGAGTGCCGATTTTATCTTAATTAACCGTAACCGTGATTTGGCACATCTTTAATTATATAATTAATTTATTTTCCATATCGTGACTCGGAACTTTGGATACAAACTTTTGGGAAAATGATATGCCGAGTCGCGATATCGCGACATCGCGATGTGGCGATAATTAAGACCCAATTTACGGAAAAGAAATCTTAGATTAAGCGACTAATTAATCTCTCTATAATTATGTTGCATCTTCGTGAATCGGAGTTTTGGACACCTTAACTCGATGAAAGAAAGTACCGCGTGATGAAGTGCCGAGAGCCAAATTTAACCATGGTTAGTTTTTTACCCTTAGTGTCTGACCAAGGTTATCACAAAGTCATCGTGTTCTCGGCTATCGGGGCTACAAGAACAAAAATTCAGGTCTGACGGATGCCGAGGCGCAAAACCCCGTTGACGTCTAATCATGGGTTAAAGGTTTAATCCTAGTTAATGCCTTGGACGAAAATTAGAACCGAGTTCGCATTTTCGTGACTTGGGAGTTGTGAATTCAAGAAATAAAGTGTCCGACTTGTGAGACCCTGAAATAAAACCAAAAGAACAAACATACTTGCAAAAAATGGACCCTTTTTAAAAGTGACAAAGCATTGCTATTCGTGGGACAAGATTTCAGAGCTTTATGATTTCGGAAGGAGAAGAAAAGCAACTTTAGATCTCAAGTATCAAAAATTGAAAATTGCGTGAGGTGAAAAACAAGGGCGGCTCCAACATAGGCTCCAACTAGGGATCCAGCTTCCCTGTGAGGTGGGAAGAACAGTAGACCAGGTGCCAAAATTGGGTAAATGGAGTCATAGCCTAATATCAACAGAAAAATCAAGGAAAAAGATAGAAGGGGAGGGAAATTTCGTTTGGAAACCCCATAAATTTTTTCGAACTCAGATACTCTTTCTAAACACAGCTGAAGTCACTTTCGCAATTTTCCCTTTCTCGCTACTAAGTTTGGGGAATGCTTTAAGACAATCATAACATTCCTAGGATATTCAACAGGTCTTGTGATTCTTAGCTTGCATCAAAAGAATGATATTATATAATCTAAAATAGGGAAGTCCCGTCGGAATTTGGGGAAATGATCAGGTTTTCAGAAAGTGTTGATTACCAGAGTAGATTGATGTTTAAGTATAACAGCCTCACAGATCTCTCAGACATTGCTTCACTACCAGCGAGACTGTTCAGTTCCCGGTGAAGTTGTCTGACCCTTTTTCACTGAATTTCTTTTTCCCACTTCGAAAAATATTTATGCGTTTAAACGCTAAGACGAGGGCAATCATTTCTGAATTTCCTTTCATCGCTTTAATGGACTAGGTGGGGGCAATCATTTATGAATTTCCTTTCACCACCTGTCTCGGTATTTACTTTTAAAACACGAAGATGGGAGCAATCAGTTTATATCAGGGCTGAGATCTGTGTAATCCTTTTTTATCAGAGGTCTATCAACTTATTTTGATTACTCGGTATCAACCTTCCTTTGACCCTCACAAGACCTTTAGTTCTTAGGG
>JASDQU010330428.1:0-12894 GCA_032191745.1 Picea mariana | reverse complement strand
TCTACCTTGTTTGAAGCTAGGATGGCCAATATATGATATGGACAACTTTGCATCATGAGAGAAACCAGACAATGCTAGAGTATACCAACATTTTCTATACCCTGTACTCAAAGTTGGGTATTCAAGATTTTGAGAGACACCTGGTTCTGAAGTACCACAATGACCTACATAGGTACATACAAAGAAAGATGTATTTCTTTCACATCTCCTCATTGGGAGTTGCTTATCAATATCCTGTCAAAATCAAGGAGAAATTTAAGTAGTGAAATAAGTTGGAGTTCAGTTTTGTAAATATGTAAAAATAGAAGCATTTAAAAGGTGGTCCTAACTCACAGAAAAATAGATAGAGCAAGGAAGGCCAACCTCAAGAGATCTAGCCCAAGCCTCTGGAAAAGAAGGGTGATGGGAAGTTAAACAAGGACACCAGAAAGTGGTCTGAGTTCCACAAGAGCCCTTGACACAACATTGATGAAAGTTGTAGGAAATAGTCATTGTTGGTCGAGCTCAAAGAAAAAGAATCAGACATTGGCCCATAATCTGATTCAAAGCACAATAAAGGGAAATATATCATCGATACAAAACACATTGCTACCATTGCAACCACAAAAATCTAACCAGAAGAACCAGAGGATCCTTAGGAGGGGGAGCACCTCTTCCACTCAGATATGTAGGTGAAGGGGACATCATAGTATTTCATTATTGACAGTGGGATCCATAAGAACTTGATCTTAGCCAAGGTTGTCAAGAGGATGAAGTTTCTAACAATGCCACACCCCCAACCATACACCATCGAATGGTTAATTCGAGGATGAGACCTTCACGTCAGTCAACAATTTCACCTGTCCTATGACATCAAACCCTTCAAAGATGAGGTATTGGGTGATGTTTCCACACTTGAAGTATGTGATGCTCTTTTAGAAAAACCATATATATGGAAACTTCATTTTGTTTATGAGTCTCAGTGACGTAGTGTCATTGTTACTCTGGGGGGTCATCTCTAAAGGGTACTAGAGCTAGTTTTGACTACTACCACTTCATTGATCTCGAAAAAATAATGCCATAAAGTAATCTCTCAAACTACAAAGTTTAGACTCTTCATGATTTGATTAGAAGGTCAACACAAGGTCATTATGACCGCTACAACCTCAAACCAAGACCTTTCAATACAACAGAAGCAAGTCGACAAGATTGTAATGGAGCACAAATATATTTTTTCTTCACCTACGGGTCTGCCTCTACACTGCTAAGTCAAACAAAGCTATAATAGAGCCCTTCATAGCTTTATTGGCCACAACCATTTTCATGTGTGCTTGGGGTTATAGTCATTAGCCCCCATTGAGGTATCCCTTCTTGCTGCATCTTCACCAACATAGTTCTCCCTCACTCAGACCGAGGTGGATTGAGCATCCAAATTTGTTGAACTGATCTGGCACCTCCAACAACATGTTAATGACATCCTTCAAAAGGATAATGATAAGTACAAGCTTCAACATGACTAGCATCAGGTTCCATGCAAGTTTTAGGTTCGTGACAACAA
This sequence comes from Picea mariana, assembly GCA_032191745.1. Taxonomy (NCBI): domain Eukaryota; kingdom Viridiplantae; phylum Streptophyta; class Pinopsida; order Pinales; family Pinaceae; genus Picea; species Picea mariana. The sequence goes on along the minus strand of JASDQU010330428.1, from coordinate 11,357 downwards.
ATCATACAAATCTATCAGGTTGTCAAAGAAGAACAAATTCTTTAGCAAGGCAAGTGGTTCACCATGATTCAAATTTAGCAAAAGTTTCCCCATTTCCTACAAGAACTTGACGCAATGGGAATTCGTAAGTATTATATATATGAGCCCCCCATTTGTAAAAGGACATATTATTATTAATTCATTATGTAACCAACAAGGTCAGTCTTTGTACCTCTTGTTATGTCTTTTTGCTAATGCATGTAGCCGACATCTCTTTCTCTTCATAGATAAGCTACCACCATTCTAGCCCATTTGTATTCTATAGTACTATGTTATTTTATTCATTAATAAAAGTTGGGTTTCACTGTACTTATATGCTCTCTACTATAGTTTTGTTTGTATCTCATTTTGTTCTCAATCTAATCTGGATTAAGTAAGTTCTTAGTAATGATAAGATAAGAAAATGATAAAAGTGTGTTATACTATTTTAAGTTAGTTTTTTTAAGTTTTTATTTAAAAAAATGTATTTTCTTTCATTTTTGTTTTAGTTTTAGGTTTCATTTTTTTCTTTTTATCTTGAATTTTATGGGGCACTCATAATGTCGATATTGTGCGATAGTTTGTTTTTCTTATATTGGGGATGGGTTTGTCCTTTCCCAAGAACTTTTAGGAGTGGTCATAGTGTGTGTGCATAGTGGGTAAGACTTTAGTTTATATTACCTATTTCAAACTTTGGTAGATGCCAACAGTTTGCCTATGATTGGGTTTATCCCGGGGCTTTGACCACTACTATAGCTCCTTTGTCTTGTCTCACCCTATGATCAAGGAACCTATAGATAACTAAGCATCATGCCACGAGATCAATGGTTTTTTAGATAAATTTTCAAAGTATATGGACAATACGTGCAAGGGGTTTGAAAACATATCCCAATCAAGCATCTTGATCGATATATTGATGACAAGGATAAATATAGTCCCTAATGGGTTCCTGCTAGGTCCTCTACCTAATGTCTTTCATTGTGGTGCCATGTTGGCATTGCATCAAGGACTTCCACCATGTTGCTTCTACACCACTATACTAGATCCAACAACACCTTCCCTAACTGGAAATTCTAGTGTCTCCCTACCTAACTGGCATCTGATGAGCCTTGTCATTGGTATGAGTATCAAATACAATGTCAATCAATAGATATGACCGTCATTGTGAGCCATCAATTGACGTTGAGAAACTATCAGACAAGGAGTACAAAAATGGCTAAAATATTGAGAACAACGGGCCCTTCAATATACACAACATTCATCATTACCATTCAAAATTCCCAATGGTATGCAAGACTACATCAATTCACCTTCTGTTTAGATCCAAGTCAGTGTTCAAGATTTGCAAGCCTTGTGGAAGTCGATAAATGTTTTTTGTCTCAATTAGATAGCTTAGTCCATGACGTCATCAAACTCTTTGTTTGGTAATTCCATTCTATGAAAGGAACAACAAATGTTGGAGGAAACAACTATTCGAGACCATGAATGGAACTCTCCTCTAGATTGACTCCAATTCTATGCTAGGAAAACTCTCTTGCTCTTTGTTTACCACTGCTATTGTTAAAAAACTCCCATGGTGTGTCACCATAACTTGGCTGCAAGTGTTGTGTCCCTCCCCAATACAAATAAGATGTGAGATTGTCTTCAACTTCACATGCCAAGCAATTTTTTTAGAACTATCGCACTTTGGCAAGGTATGAGGATGTTGGGAGTTGCCAAAAGATGATGTATCACCAAGCTGCAAAAATTTAACAAGTATACACAAAAACCACAAGGGAAGCCAAAGGAAGTTCATGGATATGATGTCATCCTAGCACAATGACATTATGGGACTAGTTAGTGTGCATTGTTGGCATTTGTTATGCACCATATTCATCTTCGTCAATAGAAGAAGAGATAAAAATCATAGGGTTAGATTGAGCGACATCAATAATAAAATATATTCCAAATAAGTAACTTGGATCATGAAAATAAGAATAAAACACACTAAACTTTCATTTTAAACAAAGTATATTCAAATACACTCACCACTAAGGAGGTAAGGGCATAGTGAGCATTACTTAGGAAAAACACTTGTACCTCACCACACTAGCATGGAAAAAATGTATATATTTCATTATACTATACCTCCACATAGATATAATTATTAACATAGGAAAAATGTATATATTTCATTGTACAATACATTCACATAGATATAATTATTGTATTCCGACTTTTATAACGTTATTCCTTTTGAATAATTTGTATGGTTAAAAGTCATCCAAAAAATCAAAAGACAAAGACAAAAGCAAAAGACAAGATGTTAAGAAAGTTTTTTCACATAGTTCAACTCACGTTGAATGAAGGACTTCCGAATAAGGTCTCGACTCTTTGCAACTGGGCGGGAATCGAGGATGGGTAAACACCAACAATGGTGGATTTTGCTACTGAGTAGATGTAGGATGAGGCGTGCTACCGAGTTAGATCGCTCTGCTTCCAGTTGGGTCGATTGGCTTGTTATTACCCTTCTAGTTTTTAGCACTACCAACTATACCAATTTTTCTCTTAAGGTTTTGATAGTTTAGTAGGTTTTCTCTGTTGTCTTTAGTTATTGGAGTGGACTCCGTTAGAATGCTATCCTAAAAGACAATAAACCTGATATTTATATCACTTGTATTTATCAACATTTTTTTGTTTGCCCCTATTTTTTGATTATTTATTACAAGAGTTATTTATGCCTTGGTAGGTTTTCTCACTTTTTTCTAGGACTGACTCGTGCAATTATTTTCCTATCTAGGAAACTGTTCCTATTTACTTTCTTAAGCTTAGTGGAGGCCACATGTCATACTTAACAATTAACGACCTAGAAAAAACTGTTGTGGGTTTAATGGATGTAGAGGACTAGTTGGGGTGGTAGCACGAGGACCACTTCTCAAGGGTCGATGCACTTGGTGGTGTACTGGGGCCATCAGTCCTTGTATATGATGATCTGATGGCAAATCCAGGCTTTACGACAACAAATCTGACATATGATCAAGTTTCTTCTGGAACTCAGGATTCGGTATTATCAAAACACTCTACACCTCCCTCAGCCACCCCTTTCTCCTCTCAGATAGAGAACTTTCAAACGACTGCACAGGCCTCGTGTTTGAACGATAAAGTTGCTTACCCGTTGGAGAGGGTAATGTTTTCCCACAAAAATCCTCACTCAACGGGCATCCGGAGGAAAGCGTGGAAAACTAATAGAAAGGTCAGGAACTTGGTGTTAGGCTCATATATGGGCTTAGAGGAAGCATGTAGATTTGCACTTTGCGGAGTAGTAGGCAGATTTTCTTACTCATATCTGAGTACTATTAATATTTCATCCCGGATTAAAGAACAATGGGCTCCTTTTTTGGGATATTCACCGGACATACTCTACCTAACGAAAGGGTGGATGGGATTCCTTTGTAAGACTCCACAAGATGCTTTACAATTACTTGAAAATTCCTAGGTAAATGGGGGAAGCAGCTTAATTCTTAAGTAGTGGAGAGTGGCTTTCGACCCATTGACGAAAAATTTCAAATTTCGTCACCGGTGGGTACTTCTACCGGTTCTTCTGATTCATTTGTGGAATGCAGGTGACTTATGGGCGATTGGGGATTCGTTGGGGAAGTTCAACTCCCTAGATTTAACATCTATGGAAATCTCTACAAGAAAAATTGGAAGGGTGTTAGTGGAAATGGATATTCATGGTGGGCTACCAAAAGTATTGGATATCGAATGGTGTGGAAGACATATTACATAAAAGATGGACTATCTTGGGATTTCATTTCACTGCAGCCGGTGTAGAGGTATAGGTCACCTACGCCATGAATGTTCTGGTAAGGTGCAAGAAGAAACGTCAGAGGATACTCTCCTTCAAAGAGACCAACCTGAAGTGGATTCGTTAGGTTGTGAGCATTTTATTTTTGACTCAGAGCCAGATGCTTAGCTAGAGTCTTCTATGTCTTTAATGGGTAAGTTACAAAAAAATTGTCCTATGTTATTTTCTTCATTGTCTCTTTGGGAAAGGGACGCTCTGGAGAAGTAAAAATGGCTACATTTATCCACTACTGCTAACACTGGACATTTTAATGGTGGTATTGTTTCCAAGAAACTTCCCCTGGAGGTTTCAACCTCGACTCAATGTACCACTCTCTCCCTAGCTATTGATTATGGGGTTTTACGACCCAACTCTTCTGGCCTACCTGTTATTCCTCACTCTTTAGCACTTGAGTCTCAGTCCCTATAGATTTGTAGCTCTAGTTTGTCATTAACTAATCCGGTCCACTCTTTTTCAAAATTGTTAGATAATTCTATGAAGCTAGGTTACAGAGAAACTGAGGAGGACGATCCTACCCTCAATGCGGTCTTAGACTCTTTAATCCCATTTATTCGGGAGAATAATACTTCCATTAAGCTGCCTATTTATTCGGGGAAGGCTGTCATTTGTTCTGCTAAGGGTTTGGAGGCTAACTCTTCCGAGTTACATAATGAAGGGAGTGGGAAAGAATATGCATGGTCAAGAGGACTAGGTATTGAACACTCGCCTATAAAGACCCGAAGTACACATAAAAAACTGGCAGTATTAGCTACCAAGACTGTTGAATCAACTCCTTCCTCCACTAAATGTGGGCCTCTTAGAGAATGGAAAGCCCTGGCATGGGATAAATGATGCTATTGCTCTCCTTAAACATTAGAGGGATCGCCCCCCCCTCAAAGTGGCCTCACTCAGATGACTTTTGGATAATTCTCGTCCAGAAATAGTTTTTCTTCAAGAAACCTTGGTATCTGCTAAGAAATCAAGAGATTTCATGCATGCATTATGCCCATCCTAAGTTTCTTGTGTTGTTAACTCTTTGGGTACTTCGGGGGGCTTATTGGTCTCTTGGGATCCTATTTTTTTTTTTTATCTAGTTCCCTTTCTTACCATTGTTGGTATTCTATTAACAGGAAAGAGTTTCAAAGATAAGCGGGATTTAACTCTTCTGAATATTTATGGTCCATGCTCAGACCAAAAACTCTTCTGGAAGTCAGTGGTGGAAAATGGTATTTTGTCTTTGAAGAACTTTATTATAGCTGGAGATTTGAACATTGTATTATCCTTGGATGAGATTTGTGGTGGATCAAATAGTTGTGGTCTGTCAGATGAATTTTACAGAGATTTATTTATGTCCAAAAAGTTGATAGACATAAAACCAACAAAAATAGTTCCAACTTGGCGGAACGGTAGAACTGGTCATGATGTGGTGGCAAGGAGACTAGATCATTGTCTTGTGGCTGAAGAATTGTTATTAGCAAAGGGCATCTACAGGTCGTGGGTTGAATTTCCATTTATCTCGGATCACGCTCCTGTTTTCTTACAACTTGAAATTCTTCCTATCTATAAGGTGTATCGTTTTAAAATGAATGCACAATGGCTAAAGGAACATGATTATATTGACTTAGTCCAAAAAATTTGGAGTGTAACATCCCTGGCCATCAACCCCACTGTCGGGAAACGCTACTACGCATAACATTCACACACACACACACACACACACACACACACACACACACACACACACACACACACACACACACACAACATGCATATTAAATCAAAATAATGCATTTAACATAGAGTTACTACCATCATACAAAGTTAAATAGAATTAACAATAATATCATTGCAATGGAATACATGATAATATTACAAGCATCACAAACATTCATTTTAATTGAAATTAAACACATAATGATACTTATCTTTGAAACTGTAGTAACTCCAACAACTACGTGAAGACCTTCTATGAACCTCCCATCCTTAGACCACACTGCTCATCATGCTCAGCAGTGGGTCACCCTCGAGCTGGGACCAAGCTCCACCCAGAGCAAGGGAATCCTAGACTAGGCTGAGGTTACAGGAAAACTACACAGAGAAACCAAAAGTATTCTCTCCAGGAGCCTTCTTATGCCCACTACTTACAGACTCTCATTCCCCAAATGCATGTTCCACCCGAGAGTATACACCTTCACAAGCACAGTCCATCGGTGATTCACCTCCCTCTATGAGTCTCAACAATAGGCCGGATCAGGAATTCTCGGAGCTCCGTAGCTGGTGATGGACTCTCTATGAAAGAAAACCACTTCCCAACAAACTCTCTCACCTGGATAGAGCTGCTCACAAGCCTGAAAACCTGTCTCTTCAACCATAACCACCTCTCTCACCTGGAGAGAGTGTTTCATACAGGCCTGACAACCTGGTTCTTCAACTCTATTCTAGCACAAGGAGGACAACAACAACGGTTCAACACTCATTCACACAGGGATGACAACAACATCAACATATGGGCATGGCACCACAGGCGGCAAAAACCCACTCTAAAACATGGCACGAATAAGGCGATTACCCAGGTGTCAGGTTCCTCAGGAAACACAGAACGACTCACGGATGAACTGCGTGGTCACAACAACCCACCATTATGACACCACACGACTCAGACAATTATGGGATACTCAGAATTCCCTGGAGACATGGATCAGTCCATCGGTTTTCCCATGGGTTTCAGGGTGTGTGACTAAGAACACAATATAGATGTAGACGCAGAGGCAAAACAGGTTCAGACGCCCCAGATCCCAACAAAATCAGGTGGAGGATGACAGAATTGGAAGCGAACCCAACAACGTTGGCTTTCCCAGCTATAACTGCATGTGCCCAGGTTGACACTTGTCTTCCTGAAGCCACATGAGTTCCACTTAGTACATGTTCCCTTTACAGAAACTTAGGAAAACACTTAACATGTCCACCTTAGCCTTCAAGAAATAATAATAAATTAGTATCCCCTTTAGAGGTAAGCCCCCTAGCTTAGCCCCTAAGCCCACACACTTAGCCTCCTCCCTTACCCAACCTTGTGGAAGCTTAGTCCCCCATCACTCTTTCTTTGTGGTCGGTTTGCACGCAACGATGTTTATATTTTATTAATGATCTGCATAATTACATATAAAAAATCAAGCTCCTGGCCTTTAACACCTAAGATTTATGACCAAATCACCAAATAATCCTCCTAGCTTATTATAACTCGTCTCACTAGCCTACAAAACATGTTTACAATTTATAAATACAACTGGGGCTTGTCCTTGGGGATATTACAATCCCCTCCCCTTATTTTTGCACTGTCCTTAGTGCAAATTTCAAACAACATCAACAAGATTTCCAAAATGTTCGAAAAGATGCTGGTATTCTTCCCACATAGCATCTTCATGTTCCCATGTCGCATCCTCAGGACCGTTCTAGGTCCACTGGACCTTTACAATCCCTATGGCTTGATTCTGGAGATGCTTACCTTTCCTAGTCAAATATGCGCACCAGATGCACTTGCAGGACGCCTTCTTGCTCCACCCGAATCACATTCCAATCAATAACATGATTAGCATCAAGTATATATTTCTTAAGAAATGAAATATGAAACACATTATGCATAGTCATGGATGTAGGCAATGCAAGCATATATGCAATGTATATATATATATGTATATACATGAAATTCTAGTAACATTATAACCTGTATACAACATACACAACATACAATAAATAGAGAATTGTACTTATCTTTTGATTGATAAGACCTTCCACATGAACATGGTCTAGACCAAGGTACCAAACCTTAACATCACTCCAACCATTCAAACCTCAGCAACACTCCAACCAACAGTCTCTCATTCCCCACATGCCTGTCCCACCCCAGGAGTGTACACCTTCACTGTCACATAGTCCATCGACTGCTACACCTCCCTTTCCTTGGGCTTTAGCAACAAGCCAGCTCAAGAAGTCTCAAAGCAACGTGGCTCCCAGAGTTCCAATTGCCCTCAAATATTTCCAATCAACATCTTCTCGAGCTACTCTTTGTAATCAACATTCTAACTTTAATCAACTCATCTATCATGAGAAAGCATAAAATAATTCATTTATGAACTCCAACTTAGTTCAAAAAGAAATTCAACTTTTCCCCCAAAACAGGAAATTCCATTTCATTCATCTTGGTTGTTTTCATATTATGAATGCAACCATCCTTGTGGTTTTCCACAGGCGCAAAACTGCATACCATTTTTCCTATAATGCTTCCTCTTGCATACAACCAACAAATTGTCAGTATTTTATGTACATCATAATTCAACATGTACAACACCTTATGCAATGATCTTAGAATTGCATGCACCTAGCAATTCAATCACAATTACCAAACAACTTGACCAAATAGAATGACTCATCATTCTATGTATATGCATGTTCATAATTAATAACAAGAAGTTTATTATTTCAATTTTCTGAACATAAAATTTCTGTAGTCTCTATTCCCGTGACTACCTGGCTTGAAAATTTCCTATTGCAATGTTTAACAGTTCCTGAAATGTTCTCAACTTCATGAGTTAGCAACATTTCAGCCTTTAGTATAATTATTTCCATGCAATAATATATATGCATGTATTTACAAAACATATTCAACCATTTCATTCAGTATACAATTCTATCACTTAATATGCATGAGTGCAATTCTCAATGCATACTTATTCAATGCACCTTGCATTGAATTACATAATGCTCTTTATCTCAGTCATGTATCTCACCAGCCATGAGTTGGAATTCTGGCCAATGTGTTGACACATTCTCCACACACTTCCTATTGTCTTCCCAATTAATTGGATGCGTTCCTTTTCGACCCGAACACTACACCAAGAATATAATTCTGTGGTGTTCATTAGTGTTAGCAAAAAGGTTGCAGTCCCAGTTTTATTTAAAGGTAGGAAGATTTTAGTACCTGTGTGGCTGATAACCTTTCCATATCCAACCATGTCCTGGTCTCATACATGACTAGCTTATTGGCATTCATTCTTATAACCAGTTCTTATCTTTAAATCTTTGGTTATCACCCCATAACCAAATTAACATGACATTCTACTATGTCAGTGTGTGCATTTAGAAGCTAAAAAGCTTTGAATTAATACAGGCCTCCAGCCTTTACCACATCTAGTGGTATGAATTCAATAATATAATCATGTGATTTTATAAAATGACTATGGCTGAGGAAATTCTTGCCTAAAATTCCTTTCAACAATTATGCAAAAAGAGTAATAAAATTCATACCTACATGACTGCCATTAATAAATTTTATGCAACTTGAAAGTATGATAACAGTAGAAGCTTTCATGCTTCTTTTATCAAACTTATAACCATCACTTCAGCTCTTTGTTTCTTCCCTCCTTATGCAACAACATCACCAAAAACACTTGCAAACACGCAAGCATTCTTTCCTCTGGCTGACCCAACCAACCATAATCATACTAGTTGCCACAGAAATTGCAACAACTTCTTTCCCATGTGCAAATTTTCCTTGTTGATCCTAGAGTTCTACAATTCTTCCCGGATTCTTGAATCTTCTTGTGCTCTCACTGTGATCACTGTGCATGACTATTTCTGCCTTGATCACTTTCGACGTAGTGCCCCTACTTCAGCGGGGTCTGCTGACCTCCCGGTCAAAAAATCTTCAACTCTTCTCAGTCGAATTGACTCTTCGGGCTCATGATTGAACCCAAAAAAATTATACACATGCCCCCTTTTCCCCTTTAGGCGCATGTTTTGACAGACCCACGGGCTATTCCTGCGTGCTTCCAAAACTCCAAGTTTCAGGTGCTAGGCCCTTTTTCATTATCCCTTTCCTTCATAAGACCGCGGGCTATGACCTCACGTAAGTGTGTGATTGTGGGCACGGGCAAGAGTGGTTTTATACCAAGCCGCTTTTTGCCCCGCAATTCACATCCAGCTGCCACGTATCCTTTTTCTAAAACCATGGTATAAATTGTGGCCTACTCTCAGATGTTTAACATTCGAGCAAGTTATGGCCCCGCAATCCAGCTCGTTCGTCGATCTCCAATCCCATGGCGATGATCCCCGATCAACGGATGCTATATATCAACCTTCCATACACGATCCCAGATCTACATGATCTGTCGACATGTAGCTCCCTTCCAAATCAACGACTATGGTTGATTCCAACTCTCCATCCCTCGGGAGTTTCAAATCTCAACTATCTGCTTTTACTGTATGGAAATCTTCTGGAGTGGAAGATATATTGACACCTGTCCTCAACAATCAAACAGTTTTGATGAACTCTAGCTCTCTGGCCTTCAGGAGTTCTCACGTCTCCACACACACAAATATCCAGAGTGAATTTTTCCGGAGTGACAGATCTTCTGCCACGTGTTCTCTCCAAATCAACGACCCTGGTTCTTTTCGGGACTTCAACTCTTTCTGACTAAGAACAGATCATCGGTCCTTCAACCTCCTCCTCGATCAACGATAGAGATCTCCTTCGGGACTTCGACACTTTCTCCCTTTTCTTTCCTCCAGAGTGCTTCGTACCTGGAGTTCCAGATTTGGCGCCACACGTCCACTTTCAAATCAATGACCAAGATTTACTTTGGTTGTTTCTCCTCCTCCTTGTCCACAAACTTCCGAAGTTGTGGATCTTACGCCGCTTGTCCTCCTTGACGATGGATGATCCAAAATCACTTTGGGACTTCGAGAATTTAGCAAGTCCACTCTCCCCTTTTTCCTTGGCTCCTCCTTAGAGGTGACCTTGGGCGGTGACCTCACGCAAACACACAATTGCGGGCATGCTCAAATGTGGTTCGAGACCAAACTACTTTTCAAATTCACCTTGAGACTCCATGCGTCCTTTCTCAAACCCATGGTTTGGATTACGACCCGCCCTCAACTTTGTAAAGCTAGAGCACCTTCTATCTGTGCAATATGAGGTGACCATCGATCTCACGATATTGACAGTGCTTTTAAATGGATGACCGAGATCTACCTCCAACAATTTAGATCTCCCTCTCCGAGATCGATGGCTGGGGTTGTTTCGGAATTTCGGACTTTAGAATTCTCAAATCTCAAACTTTTTCTTTCTTCCGTAATGAAGAATATTCTGCGCTATAACCCAATGACCACTATTTCCTTCTCTCCTGAGCTTATGATCTCTTATGACTTATAAGACTTTGTAGATATTCAAAGGTTTTGGCCTTTGAACTTTCTCCTACGAGTCCGCCTCTTGGATCTCATCTTCGCTCTTGTAAGTGTTATCACTTCTGAGCTTTGGGAGTTAGAATGAGTCTGTCTCCCACACACTCCTTGCGTTATCTCTTCTGAGATTTTTGATTTACTCAGTCTCCTAAGGGTCTCGACCCTTATGTTTCCTTTCAAAGGAAAACTCTGTGCCCTCCTGGTAACCTTCTGCTCAAAGCACACCTTGTTGAGCATTTTCTACAGAGTGTTCAACAACTCTCTGAGTATCTTCCTA
>JASDQU010330424.1:0-12898 GCA_032191745.1 Picea mariana | reverse complement strand
CCTAACTAAAGCATACACAAACAAAGCTTATCAAGAAAAGGAAGAGAGATACACAATGAAGAATGAGAATCAATGCATATTATGATCTAATCAATGAGTGAGTGATATTCACTCATATAGGCAATGACATCCTATAATTAGGAATGCATGCATAATAGTGATGGTCTAAGATTAGAAAGTCTAAAATAGAACTCGTCAATTAACTCCCATTGAACTAGTGTTACTCCCAATGAACTAGTGTGCCGAAAATAGAAATTTCTCCAACACCCCCCCTAAACATCATTATGGAGTAAAAAATGAGTTCTGGATACTAGGCCATTTTAGGTACTCATGTACAATGCAACTAATGAACATTGAATAAAAGTGAGGAAAGAGGGAAAACCACATGGGAACAAAACCCCCCCTCAAAAGACGATGTATCAAAAGAAGAAAATGGCAGTTGCTAGGCAACTGTGTTCTTCACTACAAGACAATCCCGCAAAGTTTGAAACTTCTGCTCACTGAAAGTATTCGTGAAGATGTAGAAATCTCTATGGATCTGATGAAGTCCTTTGTAAACCTCTCGGGCCTTGTACCTCTTGATCCTGTGGACCCATCTCCACCTAAAAATATTCCTTTTTGTTGAAAGTGGAACCAGATTCCAAGTTTGGTTCTATAGGAGTGAGTCATACTCCTTCTGCATGGTTTCTTTCCATAATGGATTTCCCACAACCCTATTGTAGTTCTGTGGATAAGTAGATTGAACCATATCACAATGCATGGGCATCACATTTTTTGAAGCTGAAAACACATGAGAAGGATCCTCATGCTGAGATCGAGTCCTCCTCGAATCCAATGGATTCCCTACAATGTTTCCTACTGCTTGAAGTGTGAACTGTGTCTTCTTGGGAATCTGTTGAAACTTCAACGCTGGATTCTTATCTGGATGTACTACCTGCTTATTTCCATGTACAAAATATGAGTGTATGGAATCATCTCTGATGTCTGAAATTGATGGAAGAACAAGAGTATATGCATGCTGCACTGGAGGTGCATGCAAAGTACTCTCCTTATGTGTAACTAGAATAGAGGAGTCATTGTCAGAAAACTTTGTGAATTTATAAAACCTTGACTTGTGATCCACCTCACCAACTGCAATAATGGAACTGTCATGCATGTTATGTATAGTAATTGAATCTGATGTAAATTCAACCTTTTTACCTTTCTGAGTGATCTGATAAACTGAGAGCAGATTCATGGAAAGCTTTGGAACATGTAGAATATTCTCAAAACTACCATTGTGGAGTTCCACTCTCCCTTCTCCTGTTCCTGCTCCTGCTACTGCTACTGGAGTATCATCCCCCATTTGAATAGGGGGTCTTCAGCATGGACTCAAAGAAGAGAAAAATTCCTCTTTCGCTACCATATGATGGGATGCACCAGAATCTATAATCCATGAATCAGATGATGAATTAATTGCAACCAGAGCATGATGATTACCTTTCTCAGGAGAAAGATCTTCTTCCTTCTGCTTATTGACTCCCTCTATAATGAAGTTTCTAAGGTTGTTCTGTTGATTTCCTATGCCATAAGTTTGATCTGTTTCTTCATGCATGTAGATTCTTCATGATTCGGTTTATTGCAATAAGTGCACTGCTTTCCCTTCTTCTTTTTCTTGGAATCTGAAGAGTCCTTGGAACCTAAAGAATCATTAAAGGGTTTGGAATATCCCTCCTTCTCGTTCTGTTTGGATGACCCTTTTCCATCATTCATGGGGAGTGCATGTTCTTTGGGATCTTTCATGAGGCCCATCTGTATGAGTTTTGTTTTCTCTTGTGTAAGAGACTCAATGAACTGAGCCAACGTAGGGATTTTCCAATTTGTTTCAAAAAGATATCTGCCAGAATGAAAATTGGAGACATATATAATGTCTTTTGGTCCTAGCTTGGCCAAGATTGTTAGAATAAGTTGTTTCTCTTGTTTAGACTGATCAATACCACATTCACCCAAGCTCAATAGCAAAGATTTAAATTTAGTAAAAAAATCTTGTTTATTATGAAAACTTTTAGGGTCTAAGGTATTCAACTCTACCTCAAGCATATGACCTCGCATCTCATCCTATTTTCCAAAGAGTCATTCCAAGGTGGTCCAGATCTTGTTTGGATTCTTGCATGCGACAACATGAAACCATAGATCAGTGGAGATTAACTCAAGAAGTATTCTTGTGGCCTTATCCTTATGGTTCACCCATCTCATCTTCTCAATCACTGATGTAGGTTCTGTTTCTTTTGTCGTCGTCAAATTATACAGTCCTTTCCTTCTGAGTTGGAATTCTGCCTTGGGATTCCAATCAAAATAATTGTATGGTGTGAGGATTACCACCAAATTTGATTATATAATAGTTGTCATATCCATCTCTCCCACTGTTTCTAAGAACCCCTAAAAATTTACTCTCAATCTGCAAGTGAAAAATTAAGAAATCACGGCGGAAAGGGCACTTTAAGTGAAAATTCGTATCAGTTTCAGTAGACGATCTTCCGACTTACTTTCTGAGGAAACGGTGAGGAATCTTTCCAAATGATTGAAAACTCACTTGCAGAATGGGTCGATTTACTTCTCTCATGAGTTGTTTCCTCAAAAACTTAATATTTTGAGAGCAATCACTGTAAAAAGGTACGACCACAAATTCGTATCAATTTCAGGAGGCTATCTTTCGGCTTACTTTCTGAGAAAACGGTGACGAATCTTGCCAAACGATTGAAAACCCACTTGTAGAATGGGTCGATTTACTTACCGTACGATTCGTTTACTCAAAAACTTAATATTTTGGGAGAAATCACTCTAGAAAGGTACGACCACAGATTCACATAAGTTTCAGGAGGCTATCTTCCAGCTTAATTTATGAGCAAACAGTGAGGAATCTTGCCAAACGATTGAAAACCCACTTGTAGAATGGGTCGATTTACTTTCCAATAGAGACGTTTCCTAAAAACGTTAATAGTTTTGGAGAAATCACTACTGAAAGGTACGACCACAAATTTAGCTCGTCGAAACTCTGATTTTCCTTATTCTTTGGCTTGTCTGGCTTGCTCCAAACAACATAGCTCTGATACCATGTCAGTGTTTCATGGAAACCTACACAAGAGACCTAGCTAAAGCATACATAAACAAAGCTTATCAAGAAAAGGAAGAGAGATACACAATGAAGAATGAGAATTACTGCATATTATGATCTAATCAATGAGTGAGTGATCTTCACTCATATAGGAAATGAAATCTTTTAATTAGGAATATCTGCATAATAGTGATGATTTAAGATTAGAAAGTCTAAAATAGAACTAGTCAGTTAACTCCCACTGAACTAGTGTGCCGAAAATAGAAATTTCTCCAACATTCCCCTGAGTGTCCATGCCCCACATGTAGTTCCTTGCATTGATAATATGTATGTTCCACTTCTTGGAACTAGATGCTTACTTGCGACACTCGTCTCCTCTCTTGTATCATAGCATTTATTTTCCTATGAAAAAACCAAAAAATATGCGGGCGGGAAAAAAATATTATCTCATACCAACAGCAGTCGTGTCACCTTTGAACATAACACACAATTTTGAGTCCATTTTCATCCAAAGTTTGGGTTTATCATGAACTTAGAAAGTTGAGTTTGTTACTTAGAGTTTACTCCTCCGACTGGTTATTCTTCCAATCCCTATGGAGAGTTCATTGATGCCTCCAGCATCGATTTTTTTTTATCATCAAGTCTATACTGCCTGATTTATCTGTATGTCTCATTCTCTTGTTTGAAGGAATTATATAATCTTGTGTCGGCCATTTCTCAGAACTCTTAAATTTGCATATTGGCCATACCCTCAGTGTATATCATAGTCACATGAAGTTGTTGTTCTACCATGCCCACTGGTCCTACTTTCATTATGGGTAGGTGACATTGAACCCAACAAATGATATTTCCTCATTGGTCGCTGACTGGGGGGTTTCCCTTCTGTTCGACGACAATAAATCTATTCACACATTGGGATTCATGCAATGTCTTGGATTCCATTAGCCTTATTGGTGGTTTCCTCACCTTTGTCGACAATTTTCCTTATTTTACAGGATCTCTTTCATGCACTACTTACATCTGGTGCATGCAAGGGATGCACAAGGTCATTGGTTCATGAACATATTATTCATCTGAGCTCCTCCTATAATCAATCTATTGATTTGTACCTTGTGCTGAATGATTAAAAATGCTCTAATGCTCTCCTTTTAGTGGGTCTCCTTCCATCGAATTCAACTCATCTATTTTGGAAATTAGACCTAGAGTCCTATGAGTACCTAGAGGCTTGTAGTCATTAGTGGTAGTTTCTCCCACCATCGATGGTTGGGACTACATCAATGTCTTCTAATCGATGGATTATTCAAGTTTTCTACCTCAACACTCTTATTCACACTTGTAGAATGGACCCGGTTCCTTGAAACCTACTTTCATTATCGGTGGGGTGTCTCTCATTTTTTAGTGGTATACCTTAATGAACAATAATCAAACGAAGTCTCATTGTGTTTGACCTCAACTCTTGTATTCACATGATGTAGACTTGCACCTTTGACGAATAGTTTAGAAGACCTCCAACTTACAGTAGAAGCATTCCTCATTTTCTATTGTCTTTCATTGGACCAATACCTATATGACTTCGGTGATCATGGGAGATCATATTGTACTCCATTATATACATATATATTCAGTTGATTTTGAGACTGAATTTCACTGTGCCTTGTTCATGACGATGACAACCTATCACATATGTCCGCTTTGTATTGCCTATTCATGTCCATGAAGGCCATGAAAAACTACTTGATATATTTCCACATGGATCTGTAGTGTAACTCAGATTGGCAACCATGTGTATAAAGTCATTATGGATTGTAATATTCTTATGAGAAACTAGTACTTCCAACTGAGTCTTCATTACTCCACTTCTAGGAATTATAATGTATTTTGGCCATTGCAAATAGTCCTCTAACCTCACACATTAGGGGGCATCTGTTACAACAAATTTTGCCTCACTCCATGCAACTTGCTTGGATGGTCTTCCATTACCCTCTGCAGAATTAAAGTCCCCTTTTTGTTCATTCCATAGCCAAAAATGCACCTTGTTCCACATATATGCACCCTATCAGTTATACAACAAGCGTATACACAGGTTTCTCCACTACATCCCACATACATCAGGTTTGGTGCTAAAAATTAAAAATTGTGTCAGGTTTCCATGCCATGTCATGAGATCCATGCATTGATTAATTAGGTTTGTTGTCATTGATGTCAACCCTTGAAGAAAGTTCGGTAGCGAATTCCGATAGCACAAAGGTTTGGGTAATGGAACCAAGTTTGTTTGATGTATAATGGTATGAGTTTTGATATATTTGTAGGTAATACTATTCTAGATGGATAGTACATGTCATTCCATTTATGGTGGTATGTGGAATGTCACATAACTCCTCACGGTTTGAGAGTTATGACCTTACAAAGTTGAAGGACCCTCATATAATTGGCTTGAAACCCCAAAAGGTCAAAGAAGTCAAAGTGCTTGCAAAGAAGAAATTATTTAAATAATAAAGTGAAGTGACAAAGTCAAAGAGGATTATTTAAATAATAAAGTGAAGTGACAAAGTCAAACATGATTATTTAAATAATAAAGTGAAGACAAAGTCAAAGAGGATTATTTAAAGTGAAGTGACAAAATAAAAGAGGATTATTTAAATAATAAAGTGAAGTGACAAAGTCAAGGAGGGTTATTTAAATATTAAAGTAAATGGAGAACTTTCTAATTATTGAAAGTGGTTATAAAAAGGTTAAACCTAAAATGAGGAAAATGGGTTAAGTGGTCAAGTGGCTATTGGATACATGGACAAGTGGAAAATTGGAAAAAGTTGGACATAGGTGACTATGTGGACAAAGTGGCCTAGAAGATGCTTCTAAGGAAGCTACTTGGAGAGTATAAATAAGAGGAAAGGCTCTCTCTTTTGAATTACACTTGAGAATATTGAATATCTACAGGTGACTGAGGTAACAAAAGGATATCTAAGCCGAATTTCATAGGGAAGGTGAAGTAAAGAAGGCCGAAATTCAAAGGAGGATAAATTCTTTTGATGAAGCTTTCTAAGGTATGTTATTTACAGGTCATATCACCATTTTCGCAATAATTTTTTTTCTAAAATGATTCATACCATGAAATTGACAGGACATTGAGAAAACATATCCAAGTAGTTGTGGTACGAATTTCATTTTGTGGGTCGTTGTATTTTTGGAGTTACACTCCACAGAAAATAGGGTTTGTGGCTAGTCCTGAGACTAGTCTAAAACAGGTGTTTCGGGTAAAAACGTCATAACTTCTTCATAACAGATCCAAATTTAGTAAGACCAAATGTGTTGGTTAGAGTACAATATGTAGTATTCTGATTAAAATATTCATATCCATACAACACATATTCCGTGCGGGGCACACTCTACAAGTTCACTCTCTAGAATAAGCCAAAATTCAACAAGGTATGCCATTTTTGCTATAACTCATTTTCTAAGAGGTACCAAGTAGTGACACCTGGAGGAATTGCATAAAACACATTGACGAACATTGTGTACTATTTTCAAATATTTATTCATTAGAGGTACATAGTTATGATTATTTCAAGTTAGGGTTGTTGATTAATGCAAAACTAGTCATGTGAGACTAAAGTAAAGTTTGATGAAAATGCTAGTCTCTTGTTGTTAAAGTTAATGAAGGTTTGCAAGTTGAGGTACAGGTTGGTGCATGGTTGATGCACTTATTTATGGCACAATTTTATTACATTTTGTTTGGTACAGGTTGGTGCATGGTTGATGCACTTGTTTATGGTACAGGTTGAGGTACAAATTGATGCATGGTTGATACATGGTTCAGGTTATTGGTACAGGTTTTTTGGTGTAGGTTTATTGGTACAGGTTTACAACAATATATCTCACAGTGATAATGTGACAGTGGTTCCATCATTCTACTTATATGTCAGGGCAGTTGGATGGGGCAAGAACAGGTGGTTGTAGCCACCTTCCGGTTGTAGCCGAAGAATATAGGGGGTTGTAGCCTCCTTCTGGTTGTAGTTAGAAAATTGGGGAGTTGGAGCTTCCCTCAGGTTGAAGCCTGAGAAAATAGGGGGTTGGATCCTCCTTCCAGTTGCAGCTGGAAAACAAAGGAAGTTGATGCTTCCAATGAATGTAATTTTTCAAGACATATAAGAAAAACAATTCCGTGGTTTTCTCCCGCTTTGGGTTTCCACGTAAAAACACTAGTGTACTGTGTACGTGTATGATTGTTCATTTGTTCATTGTTTATTTAATCTGCAAATATTGGATGACAATGCTACATTGATATAACACTTGCATTATATGGTTAAAAAGGATTCAATTTCTCTATTACTGATTCACCCCCCCTCTCAGTAATCCAACAATTGGTATCAGAGCAGGTTCCTTCAAAAATTAGTTTAACCACTGAAAGGAAGATCATGGAGAGAAAAAACATGTATAAAATGGAATACCACAGTTTTATGGACATAAGTATTCATTTTGGAGCATAAGGATGAAGACATATATACAGGCACATGGATTTGAAATTTGGCAATCAATTGTAGATGAATACACAACACCAACAGTTCCACCGACAAATGACAAAGCTACGAAACTCGATCATAATAATTCCAAAGCCACAAATGCACTTCTGAATGGTCTTGGAGAATCGGTATTCACCAAAGTTTCACATTGTAAATCGGCTAAAGAGATTTTGGACAAACTTCGAAATATTTATGGAGATTCAAAAGTCAAAGAATCAAAGCTTCAAACTTACAGAGGTAAGCTCGAACAACTAAGTATGAAGAAAGATGAGAACATTTCAGCTTACTTTTTCCGATTCGATGAAACAGTAAATGCAATCTTGGGATTGGGAGAAGAAATCAATGAATATGTAATTGTTCAAAAGGTACTAAGATCTCTTCTTATGAGATTTTACCCTAAGATATCATCACTAGAAGAAAGAGCATATCTAAACTCAATAAGCATGGACGAACTACATGGAATATTCACAACATATGAAATGAGAACTGAACAAGAAAATCCATATATAAAAGAAACAACCTTCAAAGCATCGAAAAGGTTAAAGAAAAAGGTAAAGTAAAAATAAAAAGAACATAGTAGCAACAATGACATTTCAGAAGATGATGAAGAAGCGACCAACTTTGTCAGAAGATTGAACAAGGGAACCAACGACATGTATAGAGGTAAGCTTCCTTTGATTTGTTTTAATTGTGATGGTATTGGTAATTTTGCTAACAAATGTCCTCATAAGAAAAAAAGAAATGATGAAGGTTACTCAAATAGAAAACAAACATATAAAGGAAAAAGAACCACAAAAAAAGTTTTCAAGAAAAGTTTATGCACCAAAGAAGACATCTCATCATCAGATGAAGATGAAGTCAATGATAGTGAGACATAAAGAGTTCTACTCATAGCAGTAGAAGACTCCAATAAAGAAGACTCTGAAGAATAATATGAAGAGGCCGAAGAAGAATATGAAGAGGCAAAAGTTGACTACCGAGAATAATTGTTGTGTGCCATAAAAGTTATCAGAAGAGAAAAGAAGAAAAACAAGAAACTACAAGCGAAACTAGACAAGAAAAAAGACACTCAAGAACTAGAACAAATGATCACAAATTTGAAGGTTCAAATTGATGAAGATAAAGAATTGAAGAAGCACTCAAAGAATAGCTAGAAGGAAGAGATAGGATCATTGGAAATTCAGAAGCAGAAATTGTCACATTAAGAAAGGATCTTCAAAATAAAAATATGAAGAACAACTCAAAAGTTTTGAATGACATTATCAGCAGTAAAAAATATCATCATGACAAGTCTGGACTTGGATACAATTAGACAGAAAAGGGATCAAGCTCCAAAACAACAAAACAAGAAACATATCCAAAAATCTATGCAGAAACAATCAAAAGGGATAGGAATGTCTACAAAGAAAATTACAGGGACACTCCTCCACCGAGAAGATTCAGATTTCAGAATCAACGACCTACATAAACATATAGGCCTCATGAAGAAGAAGGATTCATAAGAGTACCTCCTTTCAGAAGATCTTCAACTCCCAGGTATCAAACTATATTTTTTGGTTTATGTTATGCATGTAATAATTTTGGACATAAAGCTGTGAATTGCAGAGCTAACAATAGGAACATCAACAATTTTGAAAGTCATACACAAAAGGGTTATCCAAGAAGGCCTAGTGAAACACACAGAATAAGTTACAACATGTTTGAATCTTTGAGCACTGAAGTGGAATGATACAAATTGAACAAATTTGGACTGTTGGAGTTACTTCACACACATCTAGGATTTATTTTTCTTAAGGTTATTCCTTGTTTATTATTCATAGTAGTCATTATCCAGTCTCCTATATTTTAGGGGAGAATATTCCACCTGGAGAATATTCTCTTTCAGTTGACACTTTAATTTGACTAGTTGAGTTGAGTTTAGATGTTCAATTGGGATCATCACCATGATAATTCTACCTTGCCTTGGTATCATCACCAGAGTGGTGCATTAGCCTTGATTCCCTGAGTTAACTCCTCACTACTCTGTGTTCAGTCAGTTAACTGAAGATTAGTTGACTAGTTAACTCAACTAGGTGGTAGTTCACTCCCATAACTACCTGAGAGAATAAAATAGGTGGCAGTTCACTCCCGTAATTTCTGGTGTGTGTACAAATCACTCTATACCACCACTATGGTGCATTGGTTCACCTAAAGTCGAACTCATTGATATATACAGAGTATATCATGCGTAAATTATTCATTATTCACAACAGTTAATGAGAATTCTTCCATTCTTTCTCTCCTTCTTCTTTCTCCATTTCTCTCTGCAAATGTGTGTATTATTGTTTAGCTAGATCTATTATGTGCAGGTTCAACACATTTACATGGACACATGGACATAGAATGCAGAATGACAATCCCTCCCAGAGAAACACAACAGAACAACAACAATCACATACAAGAACCTCAGAAAAGGACATGGATAAGAAAGCATAATCAATATAGCAATGAAGAATGCACACTCGTTCTACAAGTTAAGAAGAATAAATGTGGTTGGTATGTTGACAATGGCTATTCAAAACACATGACAGGTGATAGAGATAGACTTCTTACATTAAGAAAGGAAAGAGATGGATCAGTCTCCTTCGGGAATGATGATTCAGCTAAAATCATTGGAAAATCCACAGTTAGAATTGGGAACAAGAATACCAAGGCAGAAAGTGTTCTACTAGTAGAAGATATGAAACATAATATTCTAAGTGTGATTCAAATGTGTGACCAAGTTCATAAAGTTACTTTCGATTCACAAAAGTGCGAGATAAGAAAATAAGGTTCAAGAAAATTGGATGCAACAACTACAAGAACTTCAAGCAACATATATTATTAAGTGAAATTGAAAATAAAAAGTGTTTCCTAGGAAAGGAAGATGAAATTTGGCTATGGCACAGAATAATGGGTCACATACATTTTGATAACCTTGTCAACGTTAGAAAAAGGGAAGAAGTTAGAGAAATTCCCCAGATCACGAAAACAACCAACACTTTATGCAAGCATTGTCAACAAGGAAAGAAAACAAAGACCAGGTTTAAATCAAAAGAATATTCAATGACAAGACCACTAGAAATTGTGCATATTGATCTAGTTGGACCAACTACAACAAATGGTTTAAAAGGTGAGAAATATTTTATGTTATTAGTTGATGATTATACAAGAATGAATGAAGTTTGATTTCTCAGGAATAAGTCAAAAGCTTTTGAAAACTTCAAGGTATACAAAGAAATGGTTGAAAATGAAATGGATTCAAAAATCAAATGCTTGAGTGATCAAAATCTGGACCAGGGGTCAAATTTTAGCTCAAAAATCAACGTTCTCAGAATTTCCTCAAAACGAACGAGAGCGTATCCCTCGTCATCATGAATCCAAGGCAACTCATTTTGTCTCAAACGGACGTCGGGAGCAAGAGATATCGCAATCTGTTCAAATCGTCAAATAGGTAAAAAAAAGGGATGTTGACTGTGCAGTCCGTACAGTCCGTACGGATGCTGACGTGGCATGACCGTATGCTGACATGGCAGAGTTGACATGGATTGACTGTACATGCTGACTTGGCATTCATTTATTGGCTGACAGTTGGGCGAATGTTGTTGCGACACGTGGCAGTTATTGGGCAAATGGTAAGGTGCCATGTGGCCCAGTCGTGGGTTGCCACGTGGCACCCCTTTATTGGTTGTTGGTCTATTGGTTTTTTGTTCAAAATTTTGTGTAGTCCACCGGATTCAAACTGTGGACCTCCTCCATAGTCCAAAGTCTTGGTAATAGTCACTCTACCAATGCGCCCACACATTGTTTCTTACATAATAACGTTTTCATATTTATTTAAGTTGCTATGTGTTTTGGTTTGGGCGCGGGTCAGGCCGGGGCTTAGCCCCGACCCGCGGTTCTATTGCATTATACATATGATCAATGGGCTATTGTTTGCGCGGGAGTTGTATTACATACGGATCCAGCCTCCGGTCACAATTTCATTACTATATGACCATGCCCTCCGTTAAATGGCACGCGGGGTTTAAATGTGTAACCCACGGTTGTATTGCGTGTTAACATATGACCACCACTTTTGTATATGGGTGCGCGCGCATTTGATTTTGGTTTGGATGGTTACAACCAACCGTTGGTTAGACACTTTTCATTTGACCATTCGACTTTGGAAACTTAGCCCCCTTTTTTTGATAGCGTGAGGTTTTATGGCGGACCACACGACCACGAGTTTGGCAGTTAGGGGCTAGGCGCGCCTAACCGTTCGACAATTTAGCCAGTTATGAGGTGTTGGGTTTAAACACGAATTTGGAACGTGTTCTTGGTTGAAGCACACAGAGGTGTGCTTTGGCGAACCAGAGCCAGCAAGCTTGAAGGAAGAGGATGGCAGGAGGCCTATCTTTCTCATTTTTTGGCCGATTGAGGTGCCGTAAAAGCCCAGCTAGGGGTTTTTGGACGTCTTGAATCCATTGGCACTATTATCAAGGCCATTTGAAGACTTCTTTTGTAGGTTTTTATCCATTGAAGTTTTAGCAAGCTCCAGGGAGCTTGAAGCCCTCATTGATTGAGGACATGTTTTGGTGAGCCTATGTTTGTTTTCTGTGATTGAATAATCATTTTTGGCTAATTGTTATGCTCTAAACACATTGGGACAGGTTTCTGAGGATTTTGACGACTTTTACAGGTGTTTTTTCCAAAGAGAAGCTTAGGGAAGGTTATGGCCACATGTAGAAGAGGTCATGCCCGGATGAGCCATGATTCGTTTTCAGAGTTTTATTAGTCATTTTTGGGGTTTTTATGTGTTTTGATCCCAATGGTACAGTCTATTTTTCCATTGGAGTTGAGCAGCAGCTTGTAAAAGAACTTTTGACAAATTAATCCCAGAGAGCCAAGTCCATTGATGGAGGTTCAAGGAGATGTAGCCCGGAGAGGGGTGAACTCCTTTATCATCTTGTTCTTGTTGTGAGTTTGATGGTTTATTTGTTGCAAGTTATGTTGTTGTATATTTATTGAAAGTACATATATAACCATTTAAAAGAACATATGCTCACACATAAGCATTTACAAGAAGATACATAAATTTGGCACACAAACTATCTTGCATATTTTAACACATGAAGCAAGGTCCTGTAAAGTTTATTTTAATGAAGTAGAGGGTGCTTGCATAGCATAACAAGTCAGCCTTCTATTTTCAGATCAGGTGGTATCAGAGCATAGTTTGTTTTGCTCATGTGTTTGCCATTGATAGCTTGAGATTTAGCTATTGGTT
>JASDQU010330420.1:0-12899 GCA_032191745.1 Picea mariana | reverse complement strand
TGAACAACTTTTTGAAGAAGAAGATGAAAAAGAAGAAGAAGAGGAAGATGAAGATGAAGAGAATTTGACAAAAGTAGAAGAGAAAGTTCAGCAAGTATCTCCAAAGACACCTAGAAAATGAGTACAGAAGAATCATCCTTCAGATCAGATTATTGGAAACAAAGATGCAGGAGTTGAGACTAGAAGAAAAATCTATTCACCAGAACAAACACACCTAGCACTCTTATCTACAATTGAACCAAACTGTTTTGAAGAAACCAGTAAGGATGAATTTTGGAATAATGCCATGGATGAAGAATTGGATCAAATAGAGAAAAATGACACTTGGGAATTGGTTCCAAGACCAAAGAATAAGAATGTCATTGGCACAAAATGGGTTTTCAGGAATAAATTGAATGAATATGGACAAGTTACAAGGAACAAAGATAGATTGATATGTAAAGGATATGCACATATTGAAGGAATCGACTTTGAAGAGACATTTGCCCCAGTTGCTAGAATGGAAAAAATCTGTTTGCTTTTAGCTTATGCATGCTCCAAAAATGTTAAAGTATATCAAATGGACATAAAATCAAMTTTTCTAAATGGMGAACTTGAAGAAGAAGTATACATTGAACAACTAGAAGGATTTTAGTCGTCAGAGAACACAGAATATGTGTGTAAATTAAAGAATGCCTTGTATGGTCTAAAATAGGCTCCTAGAGCATGGTACTCCAGACTGGATAAGTATCTGCAGCAGGCAGGGTTCAGAAAAGGAAGTGCAAACAACAACCTCTACATCAAGGTAAGTCAAGGTAATATTTTATTAATTGAAGTTTATGTTGATGATATTATTTTTGGTAGTGATGATGACAGGGTAAGCCAAAAATTTGCAAAAGGCATGCAGAATAAATTTGAAATGTTATAACTTGGAGAACTATCCTTCTTTCTGGGACTTTAGATACGTCAAAGAAACCAAGGAATTTTTATTTCTCAAACCAAGTATATCAGAGAAATGCTAAAGAGGTTTGGAATGAAATATTGCAAACCAGTTATCACTCTCATGCAAACCAGTTGTAAGTTGAGAAAAGATGATGATTCAAAGTATACAGATCAGAGGCAATATAGGTCAATGGTTGTCAACCTACTATATGTGACATCATCCAAACTA
This sequence comes from Picea mariana, assembly GCA_032191745.1. NCBI lineage: Eukaryota > Viridiplantae > Streptophyta > Pinopsida > Pinales > Pinaceae > Picea > Picea mariana. Next base: position 11,749 of record JASDQU010330420.1, on the reverse strand, counting down.
GATGTAATGTAGGTAGTTGGTGGTACACATCAAAATTACTCACTTTGATAATGTTGCAAGTGTCATCATTACAAAGGTCGCAAGTGTCGCATTTTGCTCACAAGGTCGCAAGTGTCGCATGTTGCTCACAAGTGTCACAAGTGTGTCAGGAAAGCATACTGCCATGATGCCTATGTCGTGCCTATAACGACATGAGAAGGACACTTAAAACACCTCAAACATTTGATTTGGAAGAGGAGAAATGAGTCAGTAGGCTTGCAAACCTTTTGCCATATGAAAGCACCTAAAAAATTGAGTTTTTGGAGGGGAGCACTCCCCTTTACACTAACTCGGAGCGCCGGCACTCCCCCTTCAGGTAGCGTTATAACGCTCCCCTATCCCTTTTGAGGGAGTGTTATAGATTTTGAGAGAGTTGGCGCCCTCCTAAAGCCTACTAGGGAGCGCTACAATGCTCTGATGGCCCTTTTGAGGGAGCGCTACCTATTCTGGGAAGTTGTTAAGCTGTTGAGATGAATGGGGGAAGCATATTTTCATTCTTGGAAGGCAATTGGATTCGAATCCCTATTCCAACCATGATCTTAGGGAAGATCCTCAACTAAAGGAGGAAAATCCTCAACTTCCCCAAGGATATCTCAAGTGGTTAAAGCCTCTCCAAGGCTATATAAGCAAGCTTTCTAATGGTGAAAGAGGGATGGGAAATGGAGAATCACACCAAACTTATGATCTCATAAGTGGTGCTGGAGCTGATTGGGGGAAGAATTGAAGATATGAAACTTATGATCTTGGAGGAAACTCACAGTCAGTCAAAGGAGAGTGATCAGTGAAGCTGTTGTTATCCAGGTCGTGGATCTTTCAGGCAAGGGTTAGACGAACAGGACTTGACGAAGCTGTTGCATTCGCATCTACAATTGTAAGTACTGCTGTCGTTATTCTCATCAACATGACACGCTTGGCCTGTTTCTTTTTAGTTTGTGTCTAATGTCACATGAACTTATCATTTATTGATAGATCTATTTTCAAGCTAATATCAATAGAGTAGGAAGCGGTCATATCTTGTTTTGTCCACAGAACTCAGCGAGGAGCAAAGGATTGGAGCGCAACTCAGAGAGTGCAGGGACAAACGTCGATAAAAGGTACTTCTGTCATCTTTCCTTCTCATGTGTTAGTTTAGATATATTTGAAAGGAAGTCAGTGTCCATGTTAAGCATTTTCTGTCTAGAGTTAAGGTCAAGCTCTTAGAGGCGATCTACCTATCCATGGGAAGATTTTCCTACAACAGAAATTGGTGACTCCACTGGGGAGATAGCCTCAAATCGAAACTTCTTGTTTGGATTTTTCTCCTCATTGACCTTGTTCTATCCCTTGATTGTTTCAGACCTGGTTCAATCCTCTTTTGTTTGGTTTCATGAGCTGATTGGCTCCTTACCCCATCACACTCGGCATAAGTGCCGGAATTGAATTGCAATTTTTTTATTTTCTTGACATTTTTGGGATTTTTAGACCCTGGCGCCCCTATCCTAGTGTTAACAGAGCATTGGATCTGTCCCATATCTTTGCACAGAGTGTTATAACACTCCTTGCCTTTGGCAACAGAGCGCCAGCCCTCTTTGGCTCAAAAAACCCTCCAGAATTGTTTTTTTCTGGGTTTTGCCTCTGTGTCTCCTCTGTTGAGTGGCCTTGTGAGTCAATGTTTCTTCCCTTTTAGCTTTGACATCTATATTTTTGAAGAATAAACATCTTGTTAGTTGGATCTTGTAGCCTTCTTCACTATTTTCATTGAGTTTTTCCTGTTGAGTGAAGCTTGAAACCCATGCATTGTTTTTCTCTCCTCATCAGTTGAGTAAAAACCCTGGTGAAGGTCATCAAAGGCCTATAGACCTCTTTGTCTCATTTTCAGTCAAGATCAGTCGTTCTTCAATTTTTTCTTTTGGGTGTGAAGTTTCTTTTTCTCTTTGATTGTTTCTTTTCTTTCGCTTTTTCGTTTCAATTTACACGAAAGGGTGTATTGTTTGTGTAACTTTTGCTTGTGCTAGTTTGGTTTTCATTCATACAAGAAAGATAATTAGCAAAATGAGCATTGTGTTGTATTAAGCATCGTTCACACACAAACAATAAAAGACATCTTTATGATTGATTGTGCATATTAGAAGGCATTTAAAATTTTTTGCATTACATCAGGATTTGATTGAGAAAAAAATCATTTGAGGGCATTCATTATTCGTGCTTGGTTAGTGAAAGAACTTTCTCTCTCCTTTAGATAGATATTCATCGAAAGAAAATGACTGCTTATCATATTAGATGCATTCTTTGGGTCTGATTCATAATTCCATTTGTTTCACTTCCATGCACACCTTTGCGTAAAGAACAGTGATTAAAATCAACGCTAAATTAAAAGTTATCTAGAACTTTTTCTTTTCTAGGATCCTCCACCAACAGTAGAATAGGCTTAATACTTTAGATTAGGGATGTGAGCATAACTCTCCAAAGTTTCTAAAACAAACAGTAGCATCCGGAGTTAGGGAGAGTAAATCCAGTTATCGTATAAGTCTGCCTGGGATCCCCCTCTCACACAGGGGTTACGCACGAGGTCGCATTCGGGTGAGCTACGGGGACTAACCCTCTGTGGTTTAACTGATTGTGGTGGTCAGATCGTATTATGGGGATCACTTTGAGGTAAATCCACAATTACTATGTGGAATCCTTTTAGTTGATTTCGGGCTTGATACCCTACCCGTACGTTCAGATCGGACTGTCGACTATTCCCGCCCAGGGGCTAACTGTGAATTGGTAACCTTAGTGGCCATAATCTTTAGGTTCTTACACAAGGTGACGGTGATGGAAAGTCTCACTGTACCTGGAACAGACATTGGTCAAACTCACTCGGGCTCCTTGGAGGGTAAATCCACAATTACTGCATGGAAGCTTTCACCAAGGCGTAAGTCCGTTAAGCAGGTCACCATTGTAACTGTTCCACCCTATCCCTACCCCTTCTGGACTTGATCATGCGACGTTGTATTTCATCACCAACTAGTACGGTCATCAAAAGAAGGTCATGTTTGCTTGCTTGTGATTCTTAGATTCTATTAGCGTATGCTATTTCTTTTACTTAGTGGACCTTAGGTCGAGTCAGTGTTAATGGCATCGAATCCTGGGAGTACCAATGGAGGAACCCCTTCTTCTGGGGAACCTTATACATTTCCTTCATTTGGAAACTTTGGTCCTCCATATGTTGCCACACTGAGTCTTCCAGGACTCACTATTGGATTACCAGTTTGTTTGTTCCCCACTCCGGTGATCCCGAATCCTCCTAATGTTTCAGTTGCACCTAATACTTTGGATGTCACTACACCACCCACACATCAACCTCATGTCGACTTTTCGCCTTCTTTGCCCATCAAGTCTCCTTCCATTTCTCCTTCTTCGCCTAGTGAAAGCTCTAAAGCAAGTAGCCAGGTTGATCAAAAGAAGAAGAAACGAAAAGAGAAGAAGAAGAAGAGCCCAAAAAGGACCAAGACCCCAACAACATCAGATGTTGTCTCTAAGCAACCAGTTACTGTTAATGGTACTGGGAGTGTTGATGAAATCAACAAGATTAAAATGAAGAATCCAAAACCCAAATTCCCTTGCAGTCTTTGTAAGGGTGACCACTTTCTGAGGGATTGCCCCGCTCTTACCCAGGTCTTAGAAATGTGTTCCTCCATGTCATCGGCCTCTGTCGGTCACGTCGATGATACCCCATCAACTAGTGACATTAAGGTTGGTAAGAAGAAGAAAATTGTCAAGTTCCCTTGCATGTTATGTAAAGGTAATCATTACTCTCACCTTTGTCCTCGCATGGACGAAGCTTCTTTTCTTTTGGAAAAAATTCAACTTCCAAAAGGTTATCATAAGATTTCCTCTGACCCATCATTGGTTGATGGACTGGTCAATCCGGTTCCATCCCTGGTCAGTCCGGTTGATCAGGTGGTCAATCTAGTTTCCTCCTCGATTGAACCACGAACCCAAGTAGTTGATCTAGTTCCTTCATTGATCAGCCCCGCTCTTCATCAAAAGAGTGACACCAAAGCGGTCGATCCATTTCTACTTGTCGACCCCATTCTTCCCTTAGAGAATGAAACTCAAGTGGTCGATCCAGTTTCACCATCGGTCGATCCCATTCCTCCAATGAGGAATGTCCCAATGACTGATCTAGTCCCTTCCTTGGTCAGTCCCACTCTTCCTCTGAAGAGTTCCAAAGTGGTCGATCCAGTTTCGCCATCGGTCGATCCCATTCCTCCATTGAGGAATGTCAAAGTGACTGATCCAGTCCCTTCCTTGGTCAGTCCCACTCTTCCTATGAAGAGTGCTAAAGTGGTCTATCCAAGTCCACCATTGGTTGATCCGATCCAATCATAGGTCAATCCTACTCTCCTTCCAGAGAGTAAACCCGATACTCCCCATGTTTTTCTTGTTAATACAGACTCTATCGTGCTGGGGGGCATTCCTTGTTCTCCTGTGGAACCCCCTCCAAGTAATAAGGCCATCATTTTTTATTGGGGTGCGCTAACTGGACCTCGTCTTCCCTCCCACATTCCTTTCCAGATTATAGTACAGGTTCGTGGTCAGGACTTTCCTCAAACGTTGATAGATGAAGGTGCATCCGTTGTTATTTTGTCTTATGTTGCTTGGTACGCTTTGGGTTGTCCACAAATTGCCCCGGTTACACAAAATATGTTAGCTTTTAACAGAAGAACTAGTCAATCTTTAGGGATCATTCCTTAGTTTTCTGTAACTTTGGGAGGGAAAACTGTCTTTATCGATGTCATGGTAGTCCGAGACCCCTTGGATTTTTCCTTACTCCTTGGGCGAGATTATGTCTATGCTATGAAAGCTATTGTATCCACTCTTTTTCGCATGATATCTTTCCCTCACGATGGAAGAATTGTGACTATCGATCAACTTTCATTCATCGGCCCTGACTGGGTTACCTCCCTAAGTGGTTCTTATATGCAGACAGTATCACCCCCACCGCATGCCAATTATGTGGCATTGTCTCCCATGATCTCAGCTTCCGATGATTTGGATCTAGTAGTTGACATGGTGATCTCTTCGGTAGGGTTATTGGAGCCTAATCTCCTTACCCCTATCATGACCCTCGACATGTGTTCCTTCCAGAGTGATTCTCTTCCATCCGACGAAGATCTTTTGGAAGCCATGACTGAGTTTTGTCCTTTGACATGGTATCCTTCCAGAGCATTATCCTCTTGGAAGCCATGATCAAGAAGCAACCATGAGCATAGTTTCTCTTCTCTATGGAAAGCTCGTTAAAAAATGAAACAGAGGTCATGAGCATAGTTTCTCTTCTCTGTGGCAAGCTCATTAAAAAATGAAACAGAGGCCTTGAGCATAGTTTTCCTCTCTATAGCAAGCTCATTAAAAAATGAAACAAAGGCCACTAGCTTTCATGCTGGAGGCATGTCACGAGCATAGTTTCCCTTCTCTGTGGCAATCTCATTAAAAAATGAAACAGAGGCCACTAGCTTTCATGCTGGGGGCATCACGAGCATAGTTTCCCTTCTCTGTGACAAGCTCGTTAAAAAATGAAACAGAGGCCACTAGCTTTCATGCTGGGGGTATCACAAGCATAGTTTCTCTTCTCTGTGGCAAGCTCGTTAAAAAATGAAACAAAGGTCACTAAGCATAGTTTCTCTTCTCTATGGAAAGCTTGTTAAAAAATGAAACAGAGGTCACGAGCATAGTTTCTTTTTTCTGTGGCAAGCTCATTAAAAAATGAAATAGAGGCCACTAGCTTTCATGTTGGGGGCATAACGAGCAAAGTTTTTTTTCTCTGTAGCAAGCTCATTAAAAAATGAAACAACAATCTAGGGATTGAACCTGGAACCTTGAGCATAGTTCTTTTCCTGTGTCAAGCTCATTAAAAAATGAAACAATCACCTCTCCCTTCAAGTTGAGTCTTTCGCCAAATCTCGTAGATGTTGAGTTGAGTCTTTCGTTAGGCCTCATTTTTTAACCTTCATTTCATCCACCTGTATCCTTTTTCTCCATCTAGCACAGAAATTGGTGACAACCTCAAAGTCAGTGAATGAATTGAAGCTTGGGGGGCATGTCTCCAACCTTTGATGATCATTCTGGAGTCAAGTCACCAGTTTTCAAGCTGGGCGCATACCGAGCTTAGTCTTTGTTCTTTCTCATGCGCGTAAATACATGAGAATGAAACCAGGTAAAGTTTTATCTCTTTTTCGGACCCATACAAATACACGAACACACAAAAAAGGAACCCCCCTAGAGTCTCCTTTAAACCCTTTTCAAACTCTCTAAATATGAAAAGATTTTTGAGTGACCTTTCTTCCTTTCACACTCGTTAAAAGGTAAGAAAGGGCATCCTCTGAGCGATAGTTTAACCCTTTTTTGGTCTCGTTGGACTATTGTACGAAAAAGGAATTGAGAGAGTTCTCTTTTAAGTGTTTTTCCAAACTCTATAATCCCGAAAAACATTCGAGTTTTTTGTCTTTGGACTCGTTAAAGCACACATCGACAGGCCCATATGGGACCGAACCCTTACTTATTCTGGTTCGTTAAACAAAGGAAGAGGAACTTACTGAAGGTGAGTTATATCGAGCATGTGTTATCCTCCTCGAGCTCATTAAATCAAAAAGAGGTACTCATCTATATGGATGGGGGGAAAATTGAAAGGAGCAAGCCAAGCAGTCTCTCGAGAACATCATCCAACACTTCTTAGAGTCGCCCTTGAACATGGCACTTTGTAATTTGCATATATCATAATCTACTGAACCTCTGCACTGAGCCAATCCTTTGATTTCCTTTCACTCCTTTGGGTCACTTGACACAAGTCACCATATCCATTGCATAGTGTTGGTCCATGTCATGTTTCGTTGTTGTGCCTCAGTGTTCAAGGGAAGTATCCACCTCGAGAGTCAGCCATTCCAAGTATCTTACCTCAAGACCCATGTCAGTCTACGTCCATTTGATCTACTTATGACATCTCCATGTTTGTTTCATGTCATTGATGGGGGATACATCAAGGCCCTCCCTCGACGAGTCTATTCCTGTCAACTACAACACATTATCCGGGAATTAGACTTAGAAACCAATTAGTACTTTGGGACCTGCATGCCTCAATGGTAGGCCTCCTCACATTCGACAGTAGGTTTACATCATTGACCTCTGATCGAATGATTCCACGGATGTTCGACCTCAGCTCATCTGTTCACATTCGCTGGAATGTACTAGGGTACCTTGGGAATCATTGACATTAATGGTGATCTCCCTCGCACTTGTTAACGGTTTACATCATTGACTGGTAATCAAGTGGTTTCTGCCATGTTCGACATCAGAACATCTATTCGCATGGTCAGATTCGTGCCATATTGGGATTGGTAAGAAGACCCTAGGTTGAGAAATCACTTTGATATATGCTTTGCCCAGGCTGCGAAGGAATTTCCATTGGACAAGGAACACATACACTGTAACATAGATCCACTTTGTATTGGTCGTGGCTATGTCTTGTCATCTCGTAGATCCACTGTGTATTCTTCGTGGCTACGATTAGTTCAGGTCATCAGAGTATAGATCCATAGTGTATTTTCAGTGGCTATACCCTTTTATCAATACAATTATGGATCCACAGTGTATTTTATGGCGGCCATATCTTGCAAGTCTTGATCACCCAAGCATAGGTATGCCTGCCTTGGGTTTTGAAATATGTCATGATATTTGTTGGATGTTCGTGTGCAGCTTTTGTCAGGTTCTCCGAGTCTATACCCTTGCTTGAGAGTCTACAAAGTATTTCAGTCATCAGTTCACATCTTCTAACTTCATACTTCGTGGGGCAATCTGTTACACATCAAAATTACTCACTTTGATAGTGTCACAAGTGTCATCATTACAAAGGTCGCAAGTGTCGCATTTTGCTCACAAGGTCACAAGTGTCGCATGTTGCTCACAAGTGTCGCAAGTGTGTCAGGAAAGCATACTGCCATGATGCCTATGTCGTGCCTATAACGACATGAGAAGGACACTTAAAACACCTCAAACATTTGATTTGGAAGAGAAGAAATGAGTCAGCAGGCTTGCAAACCTTTTTCCATCTAAAAGCACCTAAAAAACTGAGTTTTTTGAGGGGAGCGCTCCCCCTTACACTACCTCGGAGCGCTGGTGCTTCCCCTTACACTGTCAAGGAGCGTTCTAACGCTCCCCTAGCCCTTTTGAGGGAGCGTTATAGATTTTGAGAGCGTTGGCGCCCTCCTAAAGCCTAGTAGGGAGCGCTACAATGCTCTGATGGCCCTTTTGAGGGAGCGCTACCTATTCTGGGCAGTTGTTAAGCTGTTTAGATGAATGGGGGAAGCATCTTTTCATTCTTGGAAGGCAGTTGGATTCGAATCCCTAGTCCAACCATGATCTTAGGGAAGATCCTCAACTGAAGGAGGAAAATCCTCAACTTCCCCAAGGATATCTCAAGTGGTTAAAGCCTCTCCAAGGCTATATAAGAAAGCTTTCTAATGGTGAAAGAGGGATGGGAAATGGAGAATCACACCAAACTTATGATCTCATAAGTGGTGCTGGAGCTGATTGGGGGAAGAATTGAAGATATGAAACTTATGATCTTGGAGGAAACTCATAGTCAGTCAAAGGAGAGTGATCAGTGAAGTTGCTGTTATCCAGGTCGTGGATCTTTCAGGCAAGGGTTAGACGAAGAGGACTTGACGAAGCTGTCGCATTCGCATCTACGATTGTAAGTACTGCTGTCATTATTCTCATCAATATGACACGCTTGGCCTATTTCTTTCTAGTTTGTTTCTAATGTCACATGAACTTATCATTTATTGATAGATATATTTTCAAGCTAATATCAATAGAGTAGGAAGCGGTCGTATCTTGTTTTGTCCACAGAACTCAGCGAGGAGCAAAGGATTGGAGCGCAACTCGAAGCGTACAGGGACAAACATCGATAAAAGGTACTTCTGTTATCCTTCCTTTTCATGTGCTAGTTTAGATAGATTTGAAAGGAAGTCAGTGTCCATGTTAAGCTTTTTCTGTCTAGAGTTGAGGTCAAGCTCTGAGAGGCGATCTACCTGTCCGCAGGGAGATTTTTCTACAACAGTTGGACAAGTGGCATGATTTCAAGCAGCACCAAAGGAATCACATGTATTAGCAGTAAAGAGGATCTTCAGATATCTCAAAGGAACATAAGAGTTTGGATTATGGTATCCAAAAGGAAAAGATATATCACTTATTACCTACACAGATGTAGATTGGGCAGGTTGTATTGATGATCGACGAAGCACCAATGGAGCAACATTCTAGTTAGGTGAGTGTTTGGTATCATGGATAAGCAAGAAACAGTCATCGATATCTCTATCTATAGCCGAGGTAGAGTATATTGCAGCAGTAGCATGTTGTACAGAGGTTCTTTGGATGAAACAAACTTTGACAGATATACAGGTTGAGTATGATGAGCCCATTCCAATATATTGTGATAATACAAGTGCCATCAATATCTCAAAAAACACAGTGATGCACTCCAACACGAAGCACATTCCAATCAATTATCACTTTATATAGGAACAGATTGCATAAAAGAACATCAAAGTTGAGTATGTGGGCAAAAAAGAAAAAGTGGCAGACATCTTTACAAAACCACTTCCACGGGAAGCCTTTGAATATCTTCGCCAAAGACTTGGAGTTATTTCCACTACAAAAATGAATGCTTTTTGAATGCTTATCTTATATGTTTTATATGTACATGAGGAAGCACCATAAAAGGACAGTATGTCAGGGGGAGCAACCCCATATGGAAAGATACCTTTTCCATTGATGACAAAGGGGGAGAGATTTATTAGATGCAGAGGACAGAGGCATGGTTCCAGGGGGAGCAGATTTATCAGATGCAGAGGACAGAGGCATGGTTCCAGGGGGAGTAGATTTATCATATGCAGAGGACAAAGTCATGGTTCTAGGGGGATCATGAGTGATACGATTTCAGTATTGCATTAGAGTTTTTCCATCAATGTGAAAGGGGGAGATTGTTAATTAAGGTTGGTTGTCATTGATGTCAACCCTTGAATAAATCCCTGTAGCACAAAGGTTTGGGTAATGGACCCAATATCGTTTGATTTAAATATGACTCATTATTGTTTTGTCATGATTGATAAGAAGTAAATATGGATGAACTCCAAAGTGGTCCCCTTATGGTAAAAGCCCTCATGGGAAGATGATTTTTGGAGTAAGAAAACCCATGCTTAATTGTGGAATAATGAGATCAAGGAAAGTGAATTTGTCAGGGAAAATATCCTATATGGATAGTGCTTGTCATGTCATTTCCAGTGGTATGTGGAATGTCACATAACTCCTCACAGTTAAAGAGTTATGGCCATGAGAAGTTGGAGACCCCAAGTTTGGGTAATGGACCCAAGTTTGTTTGATGGGTAATGATATGAGTTATGATATATTTTTAGATAATACTATTATATATGGATAGCACATGTCATGCCATTTCAGCTGGTATGTAGTGTTAATATTATGGTCATTGCAGGAGGTATTTACCTCCACGTGTGAACTTGACGAGAATAGAAGACTCCAGAAAGCTAGAGAAAACCTAATGATTTGGATAATAACCCTAGAAGTCTTGTTGGCTCGAGAAGATAATTTATATTAGGTTATTAGCCTCCAAGAGAAGAAGTCGACCAGAAATAATAATAATATACTGAACAGACACATATCCAGAAGGAGAAGTTGGCCCCAGCAAATCTGGCAGAACCAGTATAAATACAGGGTGCCAGTTCTCATTTGATACATCTCAAAATTGTAGAGCAGCAACTGGTGTGCACTGCAGTTCCCAGTTTGGTGCACACGTGTGGAGGAGAGCTACAGGTGCAGCTGTTATAGATACTAGTTCTAGTGTTGGCTTGGACTATCTCTTGGCTAGGGTTTGGACTATCTGATCAGCTATTGTTGGTGCGCTATCCTTGGAGGAAGATGCGCTACACCTTGTTTGTCTATCTAGCCTAGTATTTTCTTCTGGAGTAATTATCAGTCAAGGTTAAGGTGCTCGGAGGGTGCCTTCGGCCTATGGTTGGGTGACGAGGGTATCGTCAATCGTAAAATGAGCACAAAATCTTCTATATTCTAACAGGTTATGGGCCCGCACCTCCTTCATTCAGTCTAAATGCTGGAAGGAAACATATCCACTAGGATATTGAGCTCGTTGAGGAATTGCCGCTAGGGTTACTAGCAGAAGTAGCTTCCAAGACACTATCACTAGGGTTACTAGTAGGAGTAGTTGCAGAAACCCTAAACCTCTTGTTGAAGCACCTTAAGTGAAGAGATTGACCTAATATTCGAAAAGATCAGTGTGCCCTATCCTAGTGCATCTCCTGACACTCTCAACAAGCCAAGACGTGAAGTTTGAATTTCTGGTCAAGTCTAGGGTTTGACCATGTCAAGCAGCCATGACTAACTATATGAACTCTGGGAACAAGTTAGATGGAGCCTCTAACTTCAGAGCATGGAAGACAAGGATTGACCTCATCCTTTCCAAGAATAAAGTACTGGATATCGTGAAAGGAAAGATCGTGAAGCCAGAGTGTTAAGGTCCTAACCCGCACATAGGTAGATCAATGTATTCGGATGTAATAAAGGTCAATATTAATAAGACCTTTCAATAAAATAGAATAAGGCGGATGTAAGAAGACCTAATAGAAGCTTCCGCTTCTAGAAGGATCTTCCTCTA
>JASDQU010330415.1:0-12899 GCA_032191745.1 Picea mariana | reverse complement strand
TAAACATTGTGGAGTCACCCTTGTCATAGGGATTTTTCAAGAGATTGTTGAATGCTATGTATCTCCCCTTGATTACTCTAATTTACTCTTGAACATATAATATGAACAAAAATGAAATGCTTTATAAGATGTCCATTGTTCCTATTGGGAGTTTTTTTGGGCTAGCTTAGACTTCCCATTATCAACTCTATCCACTTCTTACCTGGTAGCACCCAAAAAAACCTAGTTCTCCCCTTGTCTTCTTCATCTCCTAGTGTTCTATGCTCTCCTACATACTCTTCATCTTTTCCTAGTCCTTCAAATGCTTGAGGAAAGTATTGCCTCTCCTCCTTAGATTTTCTTCCTTACAACCCTTTTTCTCCATTTTTATTTGGTCATAATATTGATGGGTCCCTTATAGGTCATTATCTCAGGAAAGACCCTACTTGAGATAACCTCTACCTAGTTAGGATCAACTATCACTTATTTGGTCATTTTTCAAAGATGTCCCCCTTAATGGTCACATTCCATAGCTTGCAACTATGGATACCCTCCCAATGGTGACATCATATCTTCCTTTGATCCTCTCTCCTCCACTGGTATCATTGGTTTTTTTCACCTCTATGCTTGCATTGAACTTAGGTTGATGCATGTCGCCTCCTACGCTTGTATAAAATACCCTATTGATGTATTCCACCTCTCATTCTTGCACTAACTCTAGGCTACCATGTGTTTATTTTGTTCTTTTGATGACTCTATATTACTAGTTTATGATGCCTATTATGCTCACACTCTCCATATTATCGTATGTCACATGGGACACATGCTATTTCCTTGACTAGTGTATGGTGCCTTAATGACTACAAAAATCCTAGAATAGTGAATGTCATTTGTTACACTCACCTTAACTCCAAGTTTCCATATGTTACATTTATTCTTGTGATAACCCTATATTAGAGTGTGTTTCCTCTCTCTCTCTCATGTTCACTCTTAGTCGATTAATGTCAACTCACACATTTTTCCAATGTCATGCCAGTGTCATCAACTTCCTTGTCTTGCCTTTGTTAGAACTACCCTAACACCACAACCTCCCATCTTTACCTTTTCATCTATCCTCCATCCTTTCCATAAGATATCATGTTGCTAATCCTACCTCACTTGTGGTAAGATGCCAACCTCTATGATGTAGGTATCTAGCTAAACATGTTCTTGCATTGCTCATTGCTCATTCTTGGAAATGAAAGTATGTATTAGTCTACCCCATGTATATTGAACATATTCATGATGTACCCAAAAATTTGGACCTCATTATTATTGTCCTTTTTGTATGTTCCAACAATTGTGCAAGTGACATCCACAAGTCTCTTCCTNTATATTAGTAATATTCCTCTTATTATTATCAAGGAAGGAGTTGATAACTAGCCCTTATATACATTATGCCTAAATTATCGAGGCATCAAATAACATTATGTTTTTAGAAGAATATATGAGTCAATGTCATAACGACCCTTTAGGTTTGTAAGAGTTTCCAATTCTTCAAGGTGTTAAGAGCCATTATTTCCCAAATCATTCAGAACATAGAAGAAAATTGACCAATAGCTTATACATAGGTGATGAAAGAGATTTTAAAACCTTTTCATAAAACAAAACATTTTTACTAATGGTGTCTTCATGGGTTCAAAACCTTACTTTACAAACCTAACAATATTTCTACCTTTCAACATTCTCATGAACCCTTGGGTTTACCTTTACTCCTTGTGGGTCATAAATTTCCACTCACCAAATTCATACAAATTGAATTTTTTTTCACTTACACAAGCCTATATGACATCAGTACAAATATATGAATTCAACTAGGAGTAGACCTTTTCCCTTTCAATTTGATGATCCCCATCAACTTTGGGACTCATTTTCGCTTCATTAAATTCTCCTTCTAATGAGGATGGAATAGAAAACTTCAAATGATCCACATATACATTGGAATATTTTCCCATATATGGTGACCAATCCAAGCAAATAGTTTTTATTCATTCTTATCCAAAATCCTAAAATATCATTTTAAACCTTTATTTGGTGGGTGCAACCACACTTGATCAAACTTAGGAGGTATGTGTTGTTAAATGCTTATCATTTCTCTTCTCGTAACTTGATTGAGATTCCTACAAGTTGGTTTCTTATACCTACACATGTTCGTGGATTTTTCTTTTTAACGAAGTTCGCATATTTTCCCATTGATCAATTTTCTTAATTGTTCCACTTTGAGGGATAAAATTTCAAGTTAAAGTGAGTACAATAAAATATTAGAAAGTCATAGGTGGAGGATTTGAGGTGAGCAATGAATTGTGCAATTAACAATGATATATATATAAATGACAAACAATCTTCCCAAATATTGGGATGTTATAGCCTCAAAACAAATGAACCAATGTTTTATTTATATCCTTGGGATACCCATGCAATTGTAAATAAAGGATAGAATTCTCTTCAACTTATATCCACTATCATCTAGAGTGTGGATTAAAAGTTTCTTGAGAATCTATTATATCTACACATGATAAATGTAGATATTCCAAAATGCACCTTTACATGAGTTAAGAAGATAATTACATCTTGTTTTCATGTTTCAACATGGTATAAAAACTACCATATTATTTAGTCTTGTTTACTCTAAAATGTATATCGACTTTACAGCTTCAAGATTCCCACATGAGCTTATTCTTGGCTCTCCTTTCTTAACAACAAAATTATTAAATTTATACTTTAATCCTCCTTCAAGCCTACAATCATCTCAAAGACTTGAGACTTGCATATATATATATATATATTCAAGTTTTGTAAGGTTTTAACCATTTTCCAAAATTTGAGCTAGATGTAGGTAATCCCTTATATTCTTCAAGTACATAAGAGTTTAACTTTATAGCTATGGTCAAATAAAAACAAAATGTTGAGATACCATTCACATGAAGTCTGGGCTTTGTTGTGACTTGGATCAATTGACAAGGATTATAAAAGCTTATGATTTGAGTGAATTTGTTTTTTGTTTTCCCAACAAATAATTCATGTAGTACTTCAATGCCTAAACTATGGTGTACAATTCCTTATCTTATTTGGGGTATATTATGATTGCACCAACAAAAGTTTCAAGTGTTATGTTATCCAACTCCTTCATTGTATCAAAGGTTCCCCCATTATGTATCATGCATCATTTGCTTTAATTTCAAATGAAATTGCAAGTTTCATTAGAGTTAATATTGATGCATTACAATTCTTTCATGTCAAAGCTTCAGTTACTTGGTTTTCAATTGCAATGAATTGAAAGGTTATACTTGCCTTTTTTAATGTGCATTGAATAGACACTTTATTACTAAATAATTTGCTAACCCCATCAATTACCTTGGTTCAATAAAATTATCTGGGATCAACCAATTTACAACGAATTTTGTATTTCTTAGGTCAATACAAAATTCACATCCTCTAACTACAAAATACATACACAACAATAATTGCTTTCCAAGCTCATATTTCTTCATGTTGGCTTGCAATTAATTGTGTTGAAGGGTTAAAGATATCATTTCCAAATGTTTCAAATGATCTTCCCAAATCCTTCTAAAAGTCAAAATATCATCCAAGGAGGCTACAATAAACAAGTTCGAGAAATGGTCTTAAGATATCATCTATCAATATTAGAAGTGTCATCATAGTATTGTGTAATATAAATTGCATAATGACTCACTCATGCAATCCATGTGTTTTTTTGAAAGTAATATTCCAAATTATTCTTTGTGTATATTGTCATATTGGTATCCTTACTTCTAATCCAAGTTCATGATAACACATGCTTCCAATATTTGGTTGATTAGTGCCTTGATTA
Organism: Picea mariana; assembly: GCA_032191745.1. Lineage (NCBI taxonomy): Eukaryota > Viridiplantae > Streptophyta > Pinopsida > Pinales > Pinaceae > Picea > Picea mariana. Next base: position 9,049 of record JASDQU010330415.1, on the reverse strand, counting down.
TTTGTAGGATATATATATATATACTATAATCTTGTTCAATCTAAAAGATCTACACATTTTCTCTAACATCCAGTTTTCAATAGAATATTACAATATTACAATATATAATATATTAGAATATTACAATTGTATACCATATTACAATGTAATATGGTAATTCCATATTACAATGTAATATGGCATTACCATATTACAACGTAATATGGCATTACCATATTACAATGTAATATGGCATTACCATATTACAATGTAATATGGTAATCCCATATTACATTGTAATATGGCATTACCATATTACATTGTAATATGGCATTACCATATTACATTGTAATATGGCATTACCATATTACATTGTAATATGGCATTACCATATTACATTGTAATATGGCATACCATATTACAATGTAATATGGTAATACCATATCTTGTGTAATTTTTTTTTTTAAACTTAAAGTCATCGTCGCAATATTGACAATAGTTCGTTGGAAACAAATTTTTATTTTGAACAAATGTGGCAATAGGGATGAAAGTTCATCGCAATTTGCGACGGTTTTTCGTAGCACATACAACATCTACATCATAAGTTTGTTCTTGAGATACATTTTCGTTGCTATTGCCATGAATTTTCATCGCACATTGCCAAAGTTTTGTGTCACACATACAACATCTATGTCGTAAGTTTTTGGCTTGGCATAAATTTTCGTTGCAATTGCGATGAAGTTTTTTCATAATTGACCCGGTTCTTCATTGTAATTGCGATAAAATTTCGTCGTAATTGCGATGATGCATAGGGTAAAACGATCTTGATGGTGATGAAACATGGAGAGATAATTTCGTCGATGTTTCCACGCACACTTGGATCATGGATATAGCAACGAAAAAAAGTCTCATCTTTTGTGGAAATTGAAACGGATAAGTGTGGCAATATCAACGAAAAATCATCTCAAATTTGGTCATATGTACTAGTAGGTCATATAACTTCGCCAGGGAAAAGTCCAATTTTGCGTAGTCTTGTTGCTTCAGCCGGGTTCAAATCCTGTGAACCTACCTCCTATGAGGTTCCAGTCTATGAAGTATTCCATATGGTTTCTAAAACTTTTTGTAGATTTTCCAACTCATCTTTATTTTTATTGAGCTTCCTTTCCTTCTTTTGTGTTATCTGAGTTTCTCTAGTTGTTTCTGGGATCCTCTTTCCATTTTTATTCTTATCTTCCCCTAACGTAGTGTCTTTGCACTACTGAGGTTCACTCAAAGGGTCTGAAGTCAATATCCATTTTCTTAACACTTCTTGGGTGGCTATACTTCTTTCTTCAATAGATAGGTCCTTCAATCCTTCTTGCATTCTTTCATCCTTGACAACTAATTCTATTGCTTTCTGTCCCTCCTGCCTTGTTACTTTTTTATGTTCCTTTGTCTTATCCTCTCGTTCTTCTATTAGTTGATCTATTTTCTTAGCTATGAAAACCCTTATTTCTTCCTTTTTTTTGTAGCTTCTTCCTTTGATTTTATTCTAATGTGATCCTTCTCAATCCAAACCTTACCTGATAATAGTGGGAAAGGGGATATGTCCCAAACAAACCTAATGACTTCAAATTCTTCTTCAGTCGATGTTCCATGAACAATAATAGGTACATTAGTTACTCTTCCACAAAAATTTATCATCTTTCCCTTAAACAAACCTATCCTTCCCAACAAAGGTACCATAGTAGGCTTTCCAAAAAATTTCCAAGTTTCTTTTGTGATAATATTCACTTGTGTTTCTTCATCCATGACACAGTCTATGTCAAATTCTTCTATTCTTGTACTTATGCGTTGTTTTTATTTTAGGATTTCTGGTAAATTGACATCTTTGTGAACATCCATCATTTGTTTCAACTATAATAACGTAGTATGAACCTTATATGACCCTTTCTCTTTAGAACTTTCTAACATGCTCTTAATCTCTTGACTTTTTTCATAGTTTTCTTGTCTTATGTTCATCCCTTCAACTTTAGCAATCATCCTTGGAAAATCCTCGAGATCATGATCAACAATCTTACAAAAAATACATATAGGACCTACCCCAGGACATTCCTTAGCAACATGTCCCAGACTTCTGTAGTTATAACTCAAAGTCAATCCTCTTTTTATCTTAACTATTCCCCAACCTCTTTTGTACTGCACACTTCCCTTAGGATCAAAGTGTTGGACCTCCAATCTGCAAAAAACAATTGTAGGTTCCACATCCACTTATTAGTCCAAAAAATCTTTATATGCATAGGAATAACATATCTTTCTTCATTTCCATTAAATTTACTCAAATCAACTCTTTCTTTCAGCTATTCCCTAACCTTCAAATTAGGACAAAATCTATTAAACATACTTAATTTCATGCTTTTAAAACAAAACATTTCACCTATCTCTCTCTCACCAAAGAAAAAAACTTTACCTATTTAGGATCTTACCTCTTTTCTTCAAATCATCTTACTCTCTTATCACAAATCTTCATAATTCAAGTAGAGTACTGCACACTTCATCAACAGATCTACACACAAAGATTCTCTTTTTCTTTACTTTAGTTCCCAACAATCACAGTTTCATGTCCTGACAATGGAACCATTTGTTGGCATAGGGGTAGAACTAAGGTTCAATTCTTAACAATGCACCAACAAAACTCTGACTATCGGCCCTTTTGGAAACACTTACAAAGTAGGTGAAGTCTCACCCGACGAAGAAGCAGAGGGGTTATAGGACATAGGTGTCTGTAACCAAGCTGGGACACAGATTCGTGATACAATCGCTTCGCAAAATATTCTATTAACACTTAGAGGGTGACATTCATTAGTTCCTTAACATCACAAAGCATAATCAAGGGTAGATCGATGCAGTAACAAAAAATGATTATATATCCTGAGCACTTAGCACTAAGTTAGATCTAACATTTATTTACCCTTAACACAAGTAAATCACTTAAGAAACCACAAGATCTATCTATCATACATACTAATCAAAGCACTAAACAGATTCATAACATAAATAAAGCATCACAAAGCAATACAAATAAAACAGATATACATGGTTCACCCTAGTGTGGGGCTATGTCCACCAACCAATTCACCTCTTTATTATTCATCTAGATCTTAAATTCATTCACTCTTTTGCACTATGCCACAAAGTTGAGCTTCGCACCAGATAAGATATCTGTGCACTGTGCACCATATCATCCTTCCAAAACTAGGTCAGGGAACAGAGCCAACTCTCTATAAAGCACAAAGCCTTAACACATATACATTATTTTAAACAAAAGAAAATCGAACTACTTGCACTTAGCTTGCTATATTTCTACTTCTACAATACATTTTTCTTTATTTATATTTTACAAATCCTTATAATAAGGCCTAAACATGTGAAAATCCCATGGGTCGACATCCCTTGTTGGCACAGGGGAATACCCAAGGTTCGACTCTAGGAGTGCACCAACCAGCCCTATCTACTATCCCTTTCAACAACACCTGCGAAGTAGATGCAGTCTCACCCGAAGAAGTTATGAGGGGGTTGCAGGACAGAGATGTTTACAATCAAGGGAATATCAAGTGGATCTAACACAAGAACATCACAACATTCATATATCACTTATCATCTTAGATCTATTCTACACATATACCTATCATATCTAAAGTAGTAATGCAATCACTGTATATCAATGACAAATAAAAAATACCAATCACACACAACAAAAAATATACGTGGTTCACCCTCTCTCTAGGGCTACATCCACATAACTGTGCCATAATATATTGAGGTAAAGCATATAGTTCATGTCTGTTCTCTTAGCTAGTAGATCTTCTTTCTTCTCCTCTCTTTCTCTTCCCTCCCTGCCCACCCAGCTACAGGGTTGATCTTCGCACCTATTTGAAGATCTTAGAATACCATATGGTTCCCACACTTAGCACTTCTCTCTCACAATACAATAATCAATCACATCAACAATGATAACATTACTTGATACTAGCCCGACCTAGGCCCTCTTGGCCCCTATTTATACATTACAATATCTCACCAACAACCTTAGGCTGAAACCTAGGTGTCCAAAACCTTAAATACCAAAACCCTAGGTGTCTAAAACCCTAGGTCAACTTGACCGATATTTCTAGGGCCTCACCCAACCTGTCTTTCTTTCCTTCTCACGTGGTGCTCCAAATCATCCAATGGTGGATTTTTCCGCTTGCTGACATGTCCATGACCCTTCTTCCTTTCTAACTTGTCATCCCTAATATCCTTGTCCAACAACTTTCTTTCTCGAGCTTCACTCTGTCTTTTCTTCTCTTTTGCTCACTTCGACCCAATACCAGTCACTTTGTCTTCCAAAAAGTTCTCATTCTCCCTTTTCTTTCTTGATATTCACATACCTCCATAACCAAGGGCCAACAGGCCCCCAACACTCACCTGTGACTCATTCTGAGGCACTTTATATATGATCTTCCTATTTTACTCCGAATCTAGGCTATGAAGTGTAGCCTTTTATTTATGCTTTATGCCTCCTCTTCCTCCTTGTGTAGACTTTATTTTTTGTGTCTGGTACCTAGTTTCAAGTACACATGGTACCTATACCCTTTTCTTCATGCTTCTACTGAGAGATGAGAGGTAGCTGGTTGTCATAGTACAACTTCAACCAATTCCCATTCACTAATCCTTCCTTCCATTCTCCATTCAACGTCTTCAATTGTGTAGCTCCTCCCTCTGTAACATAAGCGATCTCATATGGCCCTAGTCAATGCGTACTGAACTTTCCAAGATGTTTTATGAACTTGTTGTCATAGACCAGCACTAGGTCTTCTTGTCTAAATGTCTTCTGCTTGATGTGTCTATCATGGTAGGCCTTCTCTCTTTCCTTCTGAACATGTTGATGGAATCCTGCAATGAATCAATCTTCCTCAAGTTCAACCAACTATGCGGACCTCTCTTGAACAACTCCAGTGTCATCCATATTTGTAAAAGAAACAATTCTTAGGCTTGGTACCATATATTCCATGGGAACAACNTTTTTTCATACAACAAATCTTGGTTAGTGTTATCTCCAAGATCTTGTTGAATGCTTCAACTATCCCATTTGCTTGAGGATGGTATAATGTGATCTTTTGATGGTGGACTGTAAATTCTTCAGTCAAGGCTTCAACTGTCTTATTTATGAAATGTGTTCCTTGGTCACTCATGAGGATCCTTGGGCATCCAAACCTGGTTATGAAGTCATCAAATATAAAGTGCACAACTGTAGTTGCACTACAGTTCTTGACTGCTCTTTCTTCGACTCATCTTGTCAAGTACTCTGTCGCAGTGATGATGTACCTTTCTTTGGTATGCTTTCCTGGTGGTTTTATAGGTCCAACGAAGTCAATGGCCCATTTCTCAAATGCTTGTAGGGTCAGTTGTGGTGCCAATGGAATTTCACCTCTTTTGGACGATTTCCCAACTCTTTGGCATACATCGCAGGCTCTAGAATAGGATTTATCATCTTTGTGTAAGGTAGGCCACCAAATGTCAGCTCTAAGAACCTTCTACGTAGTTTCTTTCCCTACATAATGTCTTCATGTGATGCCTTCATGAGATTTTGCGAGGATCAATGGTTGTTCTACCTCCATAACGCATCTTTGCAATATCTCATTCGGTCCCATCTTGTATATATGTCCAGCTATAAGTGAGAAATATATAGCGCACTACTAGTTGTTTCTTCTATGGAATTGTGTACTCACTACGTGTCATTCTTGTTGATAGGAATTGGACTATCTCTATGAAGTGATCATCAATATTTCTAATGGCTAGTAGTTGTGCATCTAGCAATTTATCTTCCAAATTAGTGGGCTCTTCTCCATGTTCCAACCTCAACAAGTGGTCAGGACCCTTATTCATTCTTCCTGGTTTTACTATGATCTCAAAATCATATTATTGAAATAGAAGAAGCCATCTACATATTCTTCCCCCTAACACTGTCTTGTTTACTAGGTACTTCAATGTGGAGTGATCAATAAACATTTTAAAGTGTCCTCCCAACAAATAGTGGTGAAATTTATATAGTGCATACACCATGGCTAATCCCTCTCTTTCAGTAGTGGTATACTTAGTCTCAGCTATGGATAGCTTCCTACTAGCAAAGGCTAACGGGTGGTCAATGTCTCATGTTCTTGGTTGTGCTAACATAGGTCCCAATGCAATGGATGATGCATCGACATGCACATGAAAATCCTTGGTCCAATCTGGGAAAACCAGAATGGGCACAATAACCATTTTCTGTTTTAGTGTGTCGAAGCTATGCTTGCATTCTTCAGTCCAACTAAACTGACAATCCTTTTTCAACAGATTCTCCATGGGTGTTATAATCTGAGCATATCCCTTAATGAACTTCCTGTAGTAGCCTGTGTGTCCCAATGCAATGTGCAATTGTTTAACTATTGTAGGAGGTGGTAGATCAACTATAATAGTGATCTTGGATGGATCTACCAACAGTCATTGCTTATATACAATATGTCCTAACAGAATTCCAAATGGTTAAAAGAATATGCACTTCTTTAAATTCAAAGAAATTTGACACTCCCTGCATTTATCCAACATTAGCCTTAGACATTCAATGTGATTTTTCAACAAACTAAACACAGTCCAATCATCAAAGTATGCTTCTAAACATTATGCATAAATTCCTTGAATGCTTCAACCACCACCCTAGAAAAGATGGTTGGGGAATTCTTCAATCTGAATGGCATCACTGTATATTGGTAGGATCCCCATTCTATTGAAAATGTGGTCCTATGGTGGTCTTCCTTGGCAATCCAGATCTGATGGTATCCTAAAAATCCATCTGTAAAAGAATATACTTCTTGGCCTCCCACATTATCTAACACTTCGTCAGTAAATGTTGTAGGGAAGGGGTCATGAAAACAAGCATAATTCAACTTGTTGAGATCTATGCATATCCTGATTTCTCCTATTTTCTTGTCTTGCACCACCATAGGGCTTATCCACTTTGATTCTTCCACAGGTTCTATAATCACTGCTTCTAGCATTATGTCAAGCTCAATCTTCACTTTTTCCTTATATTTAGGGTTCAATCTGTAAGGTCTCTGTTTGACTAGTCTAACATTTGGTTTTAAAGGGATCATCATCTCTCCCATAAGCCCTCTAATGCCCTTCATATCAGTGAAATTGGTTGGAAACAAGTCCTGATATTCATGCAGTAGTTCTATAATTTTGTCAATGGTAGCAGCATCACAGTAATCTCCAACATTTGCAAGATTTGGTGTTTGCTCTGTTCCAATATTGACCTTCTTAATATTGATTGGATGCCCAATGAATGGAAAATTGACTCCTAGTCCTTCCACATCTCTCTGACCCTCTATTTCTGTGATGTTCACCTTCCTAGGATCATCTTCTTCATCGGTATTGATGTTGTAACAACCTTGGAGTTTCTGGAGAGGCACAACCCATTCATCCTCTTCATGTTCTAAGGAAAGGTTGGATACCTCCTTGAATAATTTCTGTCGCACAATATGTAGTGCTTGATCTACTAAAGAAAATTGACTTTCAAATAAGAATGTAGTTATAAAATTCTGAGTCATACCTTTCCAATCTATGGTGATGAGGTGTATTTCTGCTTGAAGGTACCATTTGATAGGTTTCATGTCCATCGTGTTAATGAATTTGTGCACCCATTGTTCTTGAGGAATGTTTCTCCAGGTTTCCTCACAACTTCGCACATGGTCCTTTGGGAAACTTTGACCTGTGTAGCGAACTTCACAACCTTCTACTTGTGCTGTGAATTGTGTTTTCATCAGAGTACGACATTGTACCCAATCTGTAATATTACTTTTGTGTTTCCCCCACCATCTTGTTGGTGTGGCTTTCAAGGCCTCATCCATTTCCAACAACCTCTGTTGTGTTGGTACACTTGCTTAAAAATATGATAGGAAGGCTTCTAATAGATTCAGACCATCAAATGTGGGTAAGTTACTTACTGTTGTGCCAATCCAATGAACTTCTCTAGTTAATCTAGCAAATATCCTTGTAGATACTTCATACATCTAGCTCTGTCAATTCTCTAGTGCTTCTTCTCAGTATTATGAGCATGCGTTGTCACTTCTCTAGCTTAGATTCCCATCGACTGTAGGATTAATGTAATTCCGTTGTCTGGCTGTTATCTTGTGTATGTTTTCTAGTGCATATGCATAGTCTTATTATCTGATGGGTTATGTGTATCGTTGACCTTCATCTGTATCTAAATTTGTGATGACCCTAAGGCCATATCCTTCAAAAGTCATACATATTTTCTTTAAGTCAACAATATTAGAGTTATTGAAGGCCCGATCAATTCCTAATAGCACAGGGTAAGGGAAATTGTCATAAACTATTTGAATTACCTCAAAATCTGCAAATGTCCTTACTCCATCAATGTCCACAGGGACATGCTCCAATCATCCAAATGGGCTCACAGCTTGCTGGTTAGCCATCCTAAGCCTGATAGGGGAATAGATCAACTTCAGTTTTCCCATCTGTGCCCAAGTTTTCTTTTTCATGACATTGACCTCCTAACCTAAGTTGAGGACCACATAGTTTATCTCATACTCTCCTATTTGAGCATTCAAATGTAATTCATTATTTATCCTTCTCTTCTGACCAATTTGGTGTACTGTGTAGAAATTTTTGTTGGTTGTGGAGCCTAATTATCTTCCATATTCAGAGGTCCTTGCTTTTAGCCATGTTTATAGCCCATGAAGTATTTACACCCCAGAAGTATGTACACTCTTCCACATGGGGGAGTGTCAAGGGGGGGTACCCCCTCTGTGGGGTCCAGGGGGGCTATCCCCCCAGATGGGGGGTCTGGGGGCAAGTCGGCCCCCAACGAGGGTTCAGGGGCAGCGTCCCCCGATGGGGGTTCAAGGGTGAATCCCCTGAAGGAAAAATTGCCTTGTAAATGTATATTGTAATTTCATTGTAAATCTGGACCATTCATTATAAGGTCACAGATCTAACAGTAGAGATTATGTTAGGGTTTTTTTCCCTAGAAGGAAACCCTCTTTTATGA
>JASDQU010330413.1:5633-17110 GCA_032191745.1 Picea mariana | reverse complement strand
TGGATTTAGATGTAGTGGCATACTCGTCCCAAGTAGACCTAAATATCAAAATGTCATCCATATATAATATCATAAATAAATATATGAATGGGCATAACACATCAATTATTAAACACATAAAGTAGTTGGTGCATTACTCAAACCAAAAAACATTACTAACTATTAGTATCGACCTTGCTTTGTCTCAAAGGTTGTTGGCCAAGTGTCTTCTTCCTTGATTGGGACTTAATAATATCTATATTTCATACCTAGCATTGTGTAGTGCCTTGCATGAAATACTTATTCTAACAACTCATCGATCTAGGGAAAAGGATAACAATTCTTGAGATTTAACTTGTTTAGTGCTCTGTAGTCAATGAACATTATCCAATTCTTGTTCTTCTTTGGTACTAAAATGATAGGGGAATGACATAGTGAAGTACTTGGTCTTATGAGTCCTTGCTCCAAAAAATATTACAATTTTTTTTTCACTTCATCCCTATATTCCTACAAAACCTCTTCTAAATTGATTTTCTATTCATTCATACAATATTTGAAGGAAGTTTTCTTAACCGTCGATTCAATGCATTTCTGGTTTTGTCTTAAGAAGAGAAGTACATACTTTTTTCTTGAGATGTCAATCCACAACTTGATGAAAAATCATAAGAGAGATCTTATACTTCCATTTATGTGCATAAATGATAAAATATTTACCAAATTTTATCAATGGGTATTTGGTTTCCTTCTCATGAAGATAACATCCCTACATGTAACTGCCAATGACTACACCACAAACATCAAGTGGCACTACTTTTATTTCTATTTCGTCAATGAAATTTGCATTGGTAGAAAACCTAGTATTACACTATCTCATAACCTTTATATATACATTGTTATTCACCCATCCCAAAGGGTAAGGACAAGGGTGATCATGATATCTAAACCAAAATTATTTACTAGGTCCTATGCAATGAGGTTGTTTTGTGAACTAGAATCTAATAGTGCATCAACATTGTTTTTTCTTAATCCAAATCTTGATATCGAACATTGTCATCATCTTCAAATATTTGTGATGGAGGATACTCAAGTTCACCTCATTTTTTATTATTGTGGATACAATATAATTTTCTCCCACTCTAACCTAATTTCTATCTCCTTTCCTACTTTTAGTAGAAGATTCTTCTTTTTGGTTTTCTCTTTCTCATGGTTCTTGGGATTCAACTCTGGATGAAATTTCCAACATTTTACTTTAGTGTGAACATTGATGTTGCAATGGTCATTATAGTGTTTGTTATGGTCCCTCCACCCATGTGTAGTGGTATAAGTCTTCTTATTTTCCCTTTCCCCTTCTTCCCACCCTTATAGGAATCTCCATGCTTGTTTGACTACTTCGAACCACTGGGTTTTTCCTTCTTCTTTTCATATTCAATACATTGGGCATACACGTGGGCCTCTTCTATGGAATTGGGATCAAATAACATAACATTCCTTCTTATACAATAATGAATACCACTATGCACTTGATGACCAAGTCCAGGTTCAAATTTATTCCCAACTAATCATCATTCTTCTAGAACAATAAAGTGTACACTTGTACACTCCACCTTATCATTGTAGCTAATATTGCCATCAAATACTCTATTCCTCTTCGTACCTCATATGTTAAAGATGAAAATTGAGGATGTCTATGAATACTTCCCACTTAGTTTTGGTTGGGATTCCCCCCATTATAAGGGCCTCAATATAGATTTTCCACCAAGTCTATGTGTGACCTTCTAGCTTGAGTATGGAAGAATTTATTTTATGTTCCTCATATACATTATTCACAATCAACTAAACTTCTAGTTTCTCAACCAATGATTCAAATCAGTTGTCCATCATACCTTCATAGGGATTGGTCTTTACCTTCACTTAACTTTAAACATGCACTAGGAATATTGTGTTGATGATTGCAGCTATGTGAGACATTCTCCAACTTACAAACCTGTGAGATGTGGATCATTGCAGCCATGTGAAAAATTCTCCATCTTACAAACCTGAGAGAAAGCCCCTGAAGAGGGTGTGTGGTTCTTATATCAGAAAGAGCTGGAACGTAGAGACGACCTCCTCCATTCAGAGAGTTGAGAAGAAATCCAGATGATTATCCTATGGGAAAGGCGATCTAATGAGTCGGACATGCCTGTGGCTAAGCACAAGGTGAACGTGTGAAATACCAAAGTGTTGGGTGCATCATCATGAGAACATAAATGAATATGATGTATTAGCCTCCTCTGAGAAAAAAATTTGATGAGAAACTCCAGATGACTCTCCTGTGTGAGGCAATGGGAAACGAGATTTGTTGAGTGGACGTGCTTGTGTACGAGCACATGTGAACGTGTGAAGAACTGGTTCCTCTGTGTAATGCAGCGAGCCGGAGATATGGACATCCCTATAAATGTGACCCTAGTGGATGAGCACTCGTGGGTGTATAAGATCCCTTGTTATATTGTTCAAGAGTCAGAGCTACCTGTAACCCTAATTGTAATGTAAAGGGTACGGGTTGGCCCCACCTTAATGTGATTGGTAATTAATATAAAAGATAATTAATCTGGTTAATATTAATTATATTATAAGATAGTTAGGTCGACCATATTGTGACAATAGACACTTTTGTTGACATGTTCAGTTTAGTATAAGTAAAAATAAATTCCCCATTGAGGAATCATATCTTTCAAGTGAGTTTGGAAATTTCAGAAAGTACACCTGCTTGGGAAAAGTGTGCACCTCTCTTGAGTGCTAGTATTCTAGGGTTTGAGAACCCTCTTTTGTGCTAGGTTTTCTTGGTGGTGAAGGTATTTCTCTTGAAGAATATAGAAAATGATTTGGCTGGGTTTTCTTCCCTTGTTGAGAAGGGTTTCCCAGGATACTTCTTGTGTTCTTGTGCATGGTGCTTCTTCTTGTGATCTTGGTTGCTGCAACATTAATAGTTATGGTTAAATGTTAAAAATGGAATGAAATTCATGCTTAACCTTGACTATTGAAAAATCAACATGGTATCTGAGCATAGGTATTGAAAGAACCCATTGCACAAGCATCTACCAAGTCTCCTCTCACTTTTGTAGAACTGTACGACCCTCCTAGGGTTTCCAGAAAAATTCGTATGACCCTCCTTTATTTGGTGATACAACCCTTAATACTAAGACGCTGGGGACACTTTTGGAATAGAAGAGTATGACCTCCTCCAACGCATCTCCAGAAGCTCTCAAAGTGAAACTTTGAGAAATTTTGATTTTTAGCACTAGGGTTTCTAGGGTGTCGAAATTTCCTGTAGAATATTCATCTTAGATTTATGAAGAAACGCTTCTCTTGAATCAGAAAGAATATCTGTGACATTATCAAGTTGACTTTTGGCATTCATAAGTCCAACATAATCCAAGGTTACTAGTTCAACCTAATCATTAGGTTTTCAAAATCTAGTTGGTGAAAATTTGAAGAAACCAATCAAATGAAGAACATAGCCTTAGTAGAAGATAGGCTTGATGGAGCAAGCAACTTCAGATCCTGGAAATAAAGGCTTCATGACACCCTTGAAGAATATAACCTCTTGGATGTGGTAACTAAAAGCCTACCAGACATACCTACAGATATAGAGAAGAAGATAAGAAAGGAAGAAGATGTCAAAGAAAGAAAATTAATCGTTTACTCAGTAAGAGATCATCTCTTACCCTGTATTGCCAACCTGAAGACAACCTATGATATGTATGAAGCTTTGAAATAAATGTTTGAAAGTGAAAACACCCTTAGAGCTCTTACCTTGAAGAGCCAACTTCAAAGTACCAAGATGACGAAAGGTGACACAGTTGCCATCTTCTTTATGAAGTTATCAGAAATTAAAGAACAACTAGAGACCATCGGAGAAATCATGTATGATAGAGAACTTGTCTTAACCACTCTCAAAAACCTTCCAAAATCATGGGAGCCTTTCCTTCAGAGTATCAGTGGAAGAGAAGCTCTACCAACCTTTGATCGTCTATGGCCAGATTGTACTCAAGAAGAACTTAGACTTAGAAATAGAGGAGTGGAAGACTCCTTAGAACAAAATCATGCTCTTTCACTTCATACAAAGAAAAGAGGAAAATTCAATAGAAATTTTAGGCAAACATTTAAAGGTGAGAAATCTTCATCAAAACCAGGTTATCAAAGGAGAGATGTTTTAGAAATTCAGTTCTTCAGATGTGACAATTATGGACACTATGCAAGAAATTGTCCAGCCTGGAAGAAGGGAAGACAATATGCTTCCACCGCCAACATTGATCCAGACCCACCTCAAAATAATGAAGAAAAGAGAGAGGAGAAGTACTTCCTCTAAAACTAAAGCATGACTAAAAACCAGGTAAACCAATTGATTTCAAATTTTGTAGTTGATTGCATTTTTGAATAAATCCCTAGTATGGGAGCCCTCAAAGACTTGGATCATTATCCTTGGTATGGGAGTCTAAACCATATTTGATTGATTATTATGCGAGACAATTAGATATATTGTCCTTAAAGAAGAGATACCCATTCAAACAAACCCAGAGAATCTCAGATGGAGATTGACAATGAAACAATACCTTCTCCCCCTTCAATAGTTCAGAGGGAGACAAACATTTCTTTTCAGTTGATCCAGTTTCTTCAGTTGATATGTTCAGAGATATTGCAGTAGAGAATAAAATACCTACCTAGACTTTCTCTACAAGAGGCAAGAGAAACATACAAGCCTCTCAAGACTCATCTCGAGAAAGAAAAAGAGATTTTCGAGCTATCCTTCAGTCATGAGCCACTTCATTGATGTTGAGCCTCTTTGTCCAAGAGAAGCAAAAAGAGAACAGGTATGGAAAGATTCCATAACAGAAGAATACTAGTTTATCTTAAAGAATGATGTATAAGATATTATTCAGGGACCACAAGGGAAGTCTGTGGTAATTTCCAAGTGGATATATACGATCAAGCATGCAAGAGATGGAAGTGTAGAGAAACAGAAAACAAGATCTATAGCCAAACGTTTCTCACAAATAGAGAGAGTTGTCTATGATGAGACACTTGATCCAGTAAACCTGATACAATTCCATCCGTACTACCATCCATGAGTTGGAAACTATATCAGATAGATAGATTCTTGATGAGTTTGGATTTTAACAAGAGTGTTGCTGATCCAAACCTATATTGTTACAGTGTTTGTGACAAGAGCCTGATTTTGATAACTTATTCATAAAGCCTTGTTGTTGGATACAAGTAATCCTCGACTTCTAAATTCRAGATGAAGAATCTGAGTATGAGCACTACTTCTTAGAYAAGAAGTATGACARAGGGCCGTTGAGATTTCCTTGAGTCAAGGAAAATATACAGTGAAAATATTAAAGAAGTTCAGTATGACAGAATGCAAAATCCACCATGATGGATTGATGATGATTCAGAAGAGACTGATCCACAACTGATTGGATCACTAATGTATCTGGTTAACAACAGACTTGATTCATGCCATGTAGTGAATGTGCTTAGTCATTTCATGAGTCAACCGAGACAGACTTACTAGACAACAACAAAACATGTATGGAGATATATACGAGGCACAGTTGGATATGGACCGAGATATGCCTCTAGTGTGAACTTGAGTTTGCAAGATATGATGATTCAGATTGAGCAGGAAGTATAGTGGACCGGAAGAGCACATCCGATTGTTGTGAAGGTTTCCATGGGTTCCTGATGCACCAAGAAACAAAACTCTATGGCCTTGAGTACCACAAAGGTAAAGTATATAACATCGAGTGTGTGAAGCAATGTGGCTTCACAAGCTTCTGATAGATTTACTTGACCATGAGATGGATCCTATGATGATAACCAAGAGCCGTGTATAAAGCTCCTTAAGAACCCAATGTTTCTTGATGAATCGAAAAATGATGAGATGAAATATTCTTATATCAAATATATGATATAGAGGAAAATCGTACACATGTAGTACCTTCCTACACATGAGCAGATTGCAGACATTCACCCAACTAACTTGGTGAAGAATGCCTCCCTAGTTGAGAGGGAGTATTGATGACTATAACCAAGACAAGATTTAGAGTACATCCGTGTGAGACTTGGCAAGATGAATAATGCCTCCCTAGTTGAGAGGGAGTGTTGATGATTGCATCTATGTGAGACATTATCCATCTTACAAACCCGTGAGATGTGGATCATTGCAACCATGTGAAAAATTCTCCAGCTTACAAACTTGAGAGAAATCCCCTGAAGAGGGTGTGTGGTTCTTATCTAAGAAAGAGATGAAACGTAGAGATGACCTCCTCCATTCAGAGAATTGAGAAGAACTCCAGATGATTATCCTGTGGGAAAGGAGATTTGATGAGTTGGACATGCCTATGGCTAAGCACAAGGTGAACGTGTGAAATCCAAAAGTGTTGGGTGCATCTTCATGAGAACATAAATGAAGATGATGTATTAACCTCCTCTGAGGAGCAGAGTTGACGAGAAAATCCAGATGTCTCTGTTGTGTGAGGCAGTGGGAAAGAAGATCTATTGAGTGGACGTCCTGTGGACGAGCACAGGTGAACATGTGAATAAATGGTTCCTCTGTGTAATGCAGTGAGCCAGAGATATGGAAATCCCTATGGATGTGCCCCTAGTGGATGAGCACTAGTGGGTGTATCAGATCCCTTGCTATATTTTTCAAGAGTCAAACCTACCTGTAACCCTAATTGTAATGTAAAGGGTATAGGTCAACCCCACCTTAATATGACTGGTAATTAATATAAAAGATAATTAATCTAGTTAATATTAATTATATTATAAGCTAGTGAGGTCATCCCTATTGTGCCAATATACACTTCTTTTGATAGGTTCAGTTTAGTATAAGTAAAGATAAATTCCCCATTGAGGAATCATATCTTTCAAGTGAGTTTGGAAATTTCAGCAAGTACACCTACTTAGGAAAAGTGCACACCTCTCTTGGGTGCTATTCTTCTAGGGTTTGAGCACCCTCTTGTGTGCTAAGTTTTCTTAGTGGTGAAGGTCTTTCTCTTGAAGAATATAACACATGATTTGGATGGGTTTTCTTCCTTTGTTGAGAAGGGTTTCCCAGGATACTTCTTTTGTTCTTGTGCATGGTGCTTCTTCTTGTGATCTTGGTTGCTGCAACATTAATGGCTATGGTTAAATGCTAAAAATGGAATGAACTTCATGGTTAACCTTGACTATTGAAAAATCAACAGTTTGGTTGTTGGAGCTCCCTTTTTTGATCTTTGGTTCTCCCTCCTCTTTGCTCGGTTATTCATTATATTCCAGTTTCTCATGCTATTTATGATTCTCTAAAAAGGGGTCTATATTATTCTCAAGAGAGACCATGAGTAAGGCTATACTCTTGGAAATGTGATCAACTTGAGCTTCCAACTTTGCAAATTTTTTTCTGCCTTTATCTATGGTTCCTTCATGGTGCTCTTCTTTCGTTCGAGAGAAATGTTGCTACTTATTTACCCTTGTTGTGCCAATATTAGGATCCATAAGGCATAACTCTCCCACAATTTTTATTTTTTGAGTTGGGTAAGCATAAACTACACTCAAACGACACAAACTCCTAAATATAACTACTATGGTACCAATATGACATGTAAACCACCTTGGATATTTTAGTGATTGGCTCATTAGAGCATATATACAACTACAACGACTACAATGAGGTTATGCTTGATTCAAAACTAGTTGTTTTGTTTTTTTAGTGATTTAACATGAAATAAAATACACCAACAAGATTCTTTAACTACCGAGACATAAAAATAAAACTACGATATCAAAGATGTTGGCATTTCCTAGAATGACTTTTAATGCAAATTTAGAAATTCCACCTTAACCCTGAGGTTTCTCATATCTATTTCTTGTGAAATTTCATCCTTAGGTATGAATCTGAAACATAAATTATAGAAACACATGTTTCACTTCTTTCAACCAATTATACAAGACAACCCAAGAAAATGTATACTAAAAAAATGTATTTCAAAGGAATAATGTTTCCATCTCTTGAGAAAAACTTCCCAACATAAAACAAATATGAAAATAACTTATTACAATAAATTGATTACAACCATAAATCTTCCCACTTAGCCTCTATGTGTGTGACAAATCACTTAAAAAAATATTCTCAATGTTATGTCAAATCAACATTCATAACCAACACTAGAAACTACTCAATCATCATGAGAACATATGCTGAAAATTAGATATGCAAGTCCACAAAGTTTTGTACATAAATGAAATATTCACACACACACACACACACAATGTAGTTACAAGTACACACAAATAACTTAATACAAACTTGCATAAGTCATGCTTTCTTGAAAACCTAGTTAGGGAATCCATCATAAATAACAAACCCTAGCCACCAACTCTTCTTATCTAGGAATCCCTCCCAACCAAAGTTGGTTGCTCCACCAAAGATCCACAACTAGAAAGTATACACATTGAGAAGTCCACTTTGGCACCTACACTTTCATCTCACAAGTGTACACAATAAAACAAGATAATTTTCCTCTATCTTCTCCCCATCAAGCACTCTAAGTAGTAATAGGGTTTCCAATTCCACAAAACCATAATGTTCTTCTCTTACAAGAATCACAAGAATTAGTGCTTCCTTTTCTCCTCTAGGGTTTCTCTCAAACCCTATATTTTCCATTTTCTCTCAAACCCAAATTTTGCTTATGAATTTAGGGATTTCTCTCTAATTTTTCACTATTTTCCCCAAATTCACATAGAACGAAATCTATAGCAACAAATTTTCCCAATTTTCATCTGTCTTGGCCCATACAAGCCTGATGTTTGAACCATAGGCTCTAACACCATTCTGTAATGTTCCCTAGCCCAGCTGAGGTCCATTATGTGCATAAACACTCAAAAAAATTAAAATTTTCTGCTAACTAATTTCCTATAGCTTATCAACTACAAATTACAACTAGATTTAACTACTTCTTGATAGCATTAATTAAATGTATCTACGAAATTCTAAAATAGACATGAAATGCAACTAATAACTGATTGCATGAGCATATAAGTTAGTCTCGTACACAAAGTTAATGCACAATAATTAAAACTTATAATGTAAGACACAAAACATATAAAACACTTATCTTTTAATGCAATTATGAAACCGGCTGCTAGGGATGAACATTCCACCCAACCATAGACTTGTTGTTCCAAATCTCAGTAGCAGGTCACCCCCGAGTTGGGGATAGTAATCCACAAAAGAGGGTGGTCTCTCATTTTCCACTCACAACTCAAAAGTCCCACAACCCACTGGTATTCTCCTACAACTATCCCAATTTTCCACCAGCTCTCTTCCTCTCGAACTGCCCAACCCAAGGAATGTACCCCTTCATTGATCTTAGTCCCTCAAGCATCCCATTCATTTATCAGGGTATATATGGCACAAGTAACCATGAATCTCTCTTTTGGGAACTCAAGGGAACTCACTGCTAGTAAAACTACCAACAAACAACAACAAACACTTGTTGTTACAGTGCATCGCACATCAGAGTTCACTCTTCAGGCTTGAAAACCTGGCTCTCTTTAGTGTTCTTCTCCAAATACGCACCATAAATGCTTCAACATTCTCCAGAATTCTCCCTCCATGGATGCTCTAGCTCGAAGCTCTCTTTTCTACTCCTTACTTGATGTTCATGCCCAAAAACAATTTTCTAAAACTGTTGTAATAGCCCATACAAATTTTCCTCTCTTTGGCTTACTTTCTTGACTCACACACTTCCTCAGGTTGGTTGTAATCAACCCCCATGCTCTTACATGCATTCAATGGTTGGCTTTGGGGAAACTCAATCATAAAATAGAGTTTAATACATAATGAAAATAAAACTTCAGGAATACGTGTGGAATTAATAGACATGGGTAATTCCCCCTTAGATTCCTCTTATAAATTCTCTTAGACCCTCCCCTCTCTTGTGGATTGATTCGTCCCCCATCTCTTTCCTTGTCCCCTTAGCAACCAACATCACATTTTATTATTAAAATTCATAAATACATTTTGCATATACATCACTTGGTCATAGCCACACATTATATCTACATTAAGCATTAATTAAATTTGGGATTATAGCAGGGATGTTACATTATGGTATAACTAACTAGGGTTTTAAATAAGACACATTTTCTACAAGTGAAGGATGTAACTGTAAAGGCCTCTACTTGTTTTTGAGTTACTTGGTTAGAGAAAGAAAGATAGAGATACTAGAGAAATATTAGATGTTACTGAAATTTCAGGTATGAGTATCGTTATGGTCTAGGATCGTGGCTAGAGGCCTAGAGATTGTAATGTTGTAAGAATGATATGGCTGTTGATTAAGATTAATAGAATCCCCCCCCGAACCTTAATTATTTTTTGGTGTACTCTATTTATCTGGATTATTTTACTTATGTTAAGTTGCATACAGTTCCACATGAGTTACTTCTTATAGCTTAGTCATTGTTCCTTTTATATGAATGTTTGGAGTATTATGTACTTGCGAAATGGACCTAGAAATAACATTTAGTTAATTATATGGTTATCCAGTAAGTTGAGAATATTGTTTTTCCCTTGTTTTATTTCCTTAGCCCCACATGCCCCATATGTCTTGGAAATCACTTTGAGTGAGACCTTCCATTGCATGAGGGATTCAAAATACTAGTATAGACTACATTGAACCCATTTGTTGGACACCCTTATGGACCCTAGTCTTAAATTGAGCCAACACAAACCATAATTTGGCTATACAAAGTTAAATTTGGGAAAACTTGGGCTTGTTAGAAATCTATTGATGAAATGCATATGATTCAATGACTAATTTTTTGTCCTACATCTATTCATAACCATTTTCAATTAGCCAATATATAGCACCCAAATTATGTAAAAGGGACCAAACTGAACCCAATTACCTACTAACAAAGACATGTTGTACACATTGGGTATCATTATTGCAATGATCACATAGTGTGGTTCATCTCATTCCTAGGAATGATGAAAATATGAAAAGAAAAGGAACTAGTGTGGACCTAGCTAATCACAACAACCTATCCCTTTGAAGACAAAGCTGATCTAAGATAAATGTGTGACTAGTGTAACCTTGATAAGGCATGGAAGATCATCAAGATGTGTCATATCACCCCTAGAAGATAAAAAACTAATATGGTGTACATTAAATGGGTGCACATAATATGTTCTAAAAGGCAACCCAATTATGTGACATACATCACAAGGGGACAATAAATTGTTTTGTCATGGATCCCCCTATTAAAAACATGTTTTCCTTAATGTACAATGTAGGGTGAACATTCTTGGCAGCATTGGGAAAATGCATTCCAAGGCATGTAAAATCTTGGGTCACTAGTGTGACAGGTAGGAACACCTAAAAATATACTCCAAGCTTTAGTTAACCCAATTTGGGTGAGGGCAAGTAAAATAATTTTAGTAGAAGGACCATTTTACACTAGGGAAGATC
>JASDQU010330412.1:0-10717 GCA_032191745.1 Picea mariana | reverse complement strand
AATGTTACGTTACAATGGAGGAACGAGTGTTACAAACATACAAGTTATAGGTGCAAGGAAAAGAATGATTTTTAGAATAATGATACTTAGGAAAAATCCTTCGGGGGCCAAGGGTGTTAAGACGCAGAAGAAAAATGCTACAAGGCTGGCATATAAGATATGCAAACATGGTTAACAAAACACACAATGGTAACGTCCTTCGATGTAAGTTTAACAAGCCCAGAGAAGGTAAGCTCAGTGGTTTTTCATATTTAGAGAGTCTGAAAAAACATAAAAGGAGACTCCATTGGGGTACCTTTTGTGAAGATAGTCTAGTCGGCTCAAAAAAGGGGTAAACTAGCACTGACAAGACGTCTATTCAAAACCATTTTAACGAGTGTGATAAGGACAAGATCCCTCGGCCATTTTTTCATTTTTAAGGAGTCTGAAAAAAGCTTAACTATGGACTCCGTCAGGAATGTTCTTCTGGACTAGTTTAACGAGTGTGAAAGAATAAGGTCACTCAACGATCTTTTCAATTTTATGGAGTCTGATAAGAGCTTAACTATGGACTCCGAGGGGGTTCCTTTTTTGTAAGTTTAGTCCCTCAGGCCCAAAAAAGGGGTAAACTTATACCTGAGAGTACTCTTCTAGAGAACTGAAGTTCCATAGAGTATACCTTTGTTCGTACAGTTGACCATCTAGACCAAAAAAGGGGTAAACTATTGCTGAACAGACGTGACTTCAAATTTTAGTTTAATGAGTGTGACAGGCCACAAGATTGCATGACAATCTTTTCATGTTTAGAGGGTTTGAAAAGGGCTTAAAAGAAGACCCATAGAGGTTACTTTTTTCAATTGATCTAGACGAGATCGAAAAGAATAAATGCAGTCTCGTCGTGTGTTGCTTTCAGATTTCAAAGCGAGCTTGAAAATCAACAAAGTTAGCTCATGATCGACACTTTGTGGGTTGATGCTGGGTATCTCCTCGGGGGAGCAATATGCTCCAATGAAAAAATTGTCTATGATGCCAGGGGTTCTGGAGAGATTTATAGGTACCGTTTTAGCAATACTTTCCATATTACCCTCGGCATAAACAAAACGAGTAGCCAAAGGATTGATAGGACAAGACCTATCTCTAGTCATAGTCAAAGTGAATTCCCCTACTTTGATTCTGCTTAACTCTGGGAGGAAGTATGATCTGTGATGAAGATCATCCCAGGGTTTGTTCATACTAGTCATGGCTTCAATTACTGCTTCATCAGAGAGAAACACTAAGTCTAATGAATCGGTGTTAGCGAGAGAACCCTGAGCCCAAATAGGATCTAGAAGTGGATCGAACTCTTGTGCAGGAGTTGGATCATTGTTGGATGAAGCTTGCTGGACTAAAGAGTACACTACTTTAGCTGCGGACAAGGGCATGGACATGCCCGAGTGCCCTGTCCCATCCATCATGACCGATGGGGAAGGAACTATCCACAGATCATCCAAGTAAGTCGTGCGGAATGACGAAACTTGAAAAATCTCAATCTTATGGTGATTGGATATAAACTTGATATCGCCTTGAGGGGGTGAGTAATCAAAGGTACCCATCAAAGATGGGCACAAACTAACCCCTACATTGACTACACCTGGTTGAGGATTATCAATCATCGGGACCGTGGATGCCCCCAATGAAGGTTCAGGTCTGGAGAAAGACAATTGATCGATGGTCACTATCCGGCCCTCGTGTGGAAACAAAAAGACCTGGAAAACTGTAGCAACCACAGCTTGCATGGAATAAGTCCAACTCCTCCCTAACAAGAGGTTATAGTCGAGGGGTGCATTGACTACCTTGACCTCGACACATACGTTCTTCCCTCCTAACTGCACGGGGAAAGAGGGAATGATACCATGTGGTTAGAATGAACGATTGTCGAAAGCAGTGAGGAGAGTAGGTGATGGAGACAAAACAGGCTGGCCAATGGCCTTCCAACATGCCAATGACATAATGCATGTCAAGGCACCCTCATCAACCACAGTGCGAAAGATATTTCGAGTAAAAGTTTTCATTTGATAAGCCACTACTATCTGAAACGTTACATGGTAAGGCAGATGAGGTTTTAAGTCAGTTGTATCCAGCATGATTATACCCGAATTACAAGTCTCAGTAGATCCTAAAGAAGTTAACAAGGATTTGCTCTGGGAAGGGAAGCTTTGGAGGACATCCAAAGAGGACATTGCACAAGGGGTTTGTGATAAATCTTCCACCACAGAATACTTCTAAGCTGCCCTTGCGTTTGGGTTGTGAGAAGCTTTTTTGAATGCCCCTTTTGGGATGCATGTCATTGTTTCACCCAACATATTCTCAATCTGTAGAGGAAGAGATGGGAGTTAAGATTCTTTGCCCTTCTCAGAAGTGCTTGGTGTACTATAATCATGCGCTCTAGTCGATATAAAAGAATCACCCTTCACCATATATACATTCGTGGATGTGGGTTTGTTCGAAGACGGAGAGGATCCTTGGCTTCCCCCTTCCATGCTTGCAGAGGCTTGGATTAGATTTTTCCCATGTGAAAAGGATTGGTCAACACAATAGGTTGTTGTTGCGTCACAAACTTTTGGGCTTCTGCAAGTCGAGGACATAGATGGGTCAGGTGGTCTTCCGTGCACAAGTTGCATGGATACCTCACCTTTCGTTTCTCAGTGTTGTCCCCACCAGCATTATCGATAGGTTTTTTATCCCCCTTACCCTTCTTTTGTTGTTTTTTCTTTCCTTCAGGCTGCTGGGTGGCCTTTGGATTAGCTGATTGCACTGTGTGTACATCCGACGTTTTGGTAGGGGGAGCAACCAAAGCAGTAGTTTGGTTGGCCGTTGTGTGTTGTATAGACAACTGTTGCAACTGCTTCGTAAATTGCTCAGTGGGCTTTGTTTGTGCTGAACCAACAATACCATCAGCATGTGATCCATCTCTCTATCTGGTTTTATCAAGTATTGAGCGTGGTGCATCTAGAAATATCTCGTATAATAAACTGGATTGAGAATAGATTAGCTCAAGTTATTGAGCTCTCATGATGGCATCTTCCTCGAAAAATACTCCCGATGTCGCGATTTCTTTGGATAACTGTGGGACTAAAGACTTAAGGAACCACTCTAGTAGGAATTCTGGTGGCAATGGTACCTTAATTAAACTCTTTTGGTGTCTCCATTCTCAGATGTGATCAGAGATATGGTCTGCTTTTGTTTGTGAGAAATTGACCAACAATTATGTGCCAGCGTCATATCTCACAGGTAACTGGAAATGGTTTAGGAAAGTCATCGCCAGTTCACCGAAGGAAGAGTATCTTGAGCGATCGAGCTCAATGTACCATTTCGCGACACTCCCAATGAGAGCATGTTGAAACAATCACAACTATACGGAGTCGTCTTTCAACGAGTTAGATGAGCACCAAAGATGGAAGGTAGTCACATGATCTCCTGGATCTTCATTAGGCTTGGCTTCAAACTTTGGGATGTTTGAAGGAAACTTCATCGGCATAGGAGGCCAACGTAGATCGTGACAGATAGGGTCATTCAACAACCTTGTCAAGTCTGGCAAATGAAAAATTGCTAGGAAGGGTAGTTTGGGTTGTTGGTGATAACCTGGGAAAAGGGGCCTGGAGTTTGACTGCCACCAGGTTGCTAGGAAAAGTTTGGTTGCTGGCCCGGATTCTAGTAGAAACCATGGCCATGGCCAGCATATGGATTTTGTGTATGCGAAGACATCATCGGATGATTTCCAAAATAGGACATAGATGGTTGGGCATGCATTACATTCGAAGGACTTTGGGAAGGGTTGCCCCATGTCGGTCTCATGGGGATAGGCATAGTACTTTGTCTGAGGTTCCATTGATTATGAAAAGAGTTACCCCAGATCGACATTCTTGACGAGGGAACAGATCCCTGTCAAGAATCCAAGGCCCTGATGTGGAAGAAGTTCCTGGGTGTGCCCCTTGTGCAGGAATAGTACCCTGCATAGGAATAGGTTGTCTGAAACTGGGATTTCCCCCAATCGAGAAAGAAACGGAAGACAAGGTGTTTTTACCAAACGCATCGAACAAAGAAAACGGTGTCGAACCTACCGGCATATTATGCAAAGGTGGTCCTTGACTCCCCACTCCAAGTAAACTATGGTGTGCAGGTGGCCCGACGAATTGTTGATGTGTGCCATCGAGGGAAGGGGACTAAGGAGGTATATGACCTCCCCCATAAGGGAAAGCATTAAAAGGAGCAGGAGTGGCCCCCATGTGTCCTTGCAGAGGAGCATTAGAGCTCCTTGCCCCCAGACATAAAGTCTGTGAAGTGGAGTAGGAAAGTACAGGACTTGTACCTGAACTAGGCATCCTATATGAGAATGGAGGGCCTGTCGCACTTAGTGTGAAAGGAGATGTGTCCACCGCCAGAGACGGGATCGACCCACTGTGCGATGTAAAGGCAGTCAAGACCATGGTGTCTTGGACTGGTGATGGTGGGTTAGGAGGTGGAAACTCTCCTGTGGTGACAACCGTAGTGGGAATTGAAGAATTCCCAGAAGGAGTAACAACATTTGTTTCCATTTCTGCGTGCGACACTGTCTGGAACTCATAAGGATGAATTGGTATGATGGTGGGTGCCAAAAGATCAATGGTTGGGGTTTCAACTAGACCAATATTTTTCACTCCAAGGTCTAAAATGGTCGATTCCTCCAAATGTTGGTCGGGCACAATTTCTTGTCACCCGGTCGCTTCAAAAAACCCTTGTTGGTCTAGCTTTTGCCTTAGTGGCGGTGGGGGTGGCTCCAGTGTAACCGGCGGTAGGCCAAGAAGCCTTCATGACCGATAGAGCTCATGATCCTCCACTGTGTGAGAAGATCAAAGACACTCTAGGGAATTCTAATCGTTCAAAAGTAACACACACTAAAAAAGTCCCTATAAGATAAGACAGACAAACACTAAATTAATTGGAAGAACAGTTACAACAACCAACACTATAGCAACTTACCGGTGCAAGTGAAACTCAAAAATGGAAGCACCCTCCGGGTACACTCTACAAAACATGGCCCGATGTCTATCCTAGGTACCGTGGTATACCCCCACAGTCACCTGTGTATCTCCCTAAAAATGATAGGAAACTAGGTTTCCAGCACGCGAACAGTCACCAAGCAGGTACAGTCGAAAGTCGAGTAGACCACAATGAGCTGGGTA
Source organism: Picea mariana (assembly GCA_032191745.1). Lineage (NCBI taxonomy): Eukaryota > Viridiplantae > Streptophyta > Pinopsida > Pinales > Pinaceae > Picea > Picea mariana. Next base: position 5,537 of record JASDQU010330412.1, on the reverse strand, counting down.
TCGAGCCTAAAACCTGTCAAGGGTATCGAGAGAAAGTGGTCCGGAAGAAAACTGAGGACCTTGAACAGATTCGAGACCCATGAAGCCCCGTGGCAAATGCAATCGACGAAATCCCAAGACAAGCCCTCTATATATGTTCTCCACTACGATTGGTCCAGCTTTGGAGGGGTTATCTCTGCTACCTTTCTGCATGCGACCTTGTGTTTATCCCCTGTGTTAGAGGGGGGTCCCAAATAACTTTCACGATACTGTTCTTGGACACTCCCTAACTCAGACTCCAATGTTTGATTTTAATGGCCTTGAAGAGTTTCCTCTCCAACCTAATCCAAGGCCCTAATCCTAAACTAGTTGGTTAACCCTACAAACATAAAAGTCTAATAAATTTTAGATTTTGTGTTAATTTTGTGGCTTGTCTTATGTCAAAGGGTATGAAAGTGAAACTGATGATGTTTGAAAGATGAAAGTAAAAATGAACAAAAAGATGGAAACAAAAACCTTCACTTAATGCAAAATTTCAACAACTTTTCAATTTTTTTTATTTTTATTTATTTTTTTATTTTTTTATAAGATCTTTTGAACAACAAACTTAAAGCAAGATTTCACTTGACTACAAGATACTTATGATCTAAGTAAACTATCAAGAACTTATGAAATAAAAGACTTTTCCTTGGTTACTAATGCAAAACAACACTTTTCAACCAAACAAGAAAATGAAAGATTTTTTTTTTATTTGAATGCTCAAAAAGCAAAAAGGAAAAATATCAACAAGTCAAAAAACAAGAAAAATTTTTGACCTAATCACATATCGCAAAGAATAAATTCAATAAATCACACACTAGCAACTTAAAAAAACACTCTCACACTTGTCTAAAAACCCTAAAGACAATTTTTGATGACAACTTTTAAATAAAAAAAGAAAGATATGGCTAAGATCAACCCTAAGCTACTGACTGCTAGGACAAATATTCAAAATCCTGAGAGGTATAACTCTTGTCAAGGGAAAGGATGACTGCCTCACCCTAAAAAAAATTTATCCTGCACAAGCACACTACTGACAATTCAACAGCAAGCGTCTGCACGTGAGCTGTGTAGAGCCAGAGGGCGTGTACACGTGTGCTGGCCTTATACAGGCCACATGTATCTCTAAAAATATGAAACAAATAAAAACAAACAATCCAAACCAGGAAGAGACCATTGATATTGAGAACCAGGATCTCTTGAAGGCTTAGACACTCTCTTTAACCAAAAAAAAAGGAAGAAAACAATGTAAGGAAAAAATTCGTAAAACAAACCAATTTTAGATGAGACTGCAAACAACCAAGACTAGAAAGAGTTCCAGAAAACCCCTGAGAATGATTGATTCTGACAGGGGAGAGGATGACTGCCTCAAAAATTTTCTGGAATCTACACGCTACTGTTACTTCTTCAGCTAGCGTTTACATGGAAAGTAGGGTGCGGGTACACGTGTGAAGACCCTATGTAGGCCGCATGTACCTCTGTGGGTCTCAAAAAACCACATTCAAGCAAATAATAGAGATAGCTGGTATCGAATACCAAACTCTCTGTTAGGTCAGAATTTGTAGAAACTTCAAAAAACAGGAAAGAAAACCAGTCTTTTAAAACTACCCAAAAATATTCCCAGGAACCCTAGAGACTTCCCCAGTATGGTTGCCAATTCTATTGTGGTGGGAAATCCCCCTATGGACTAGTGTTTAGGGTTATATTATGCATGCAGATAAGACCGAAAGAATCATACTTTCTACCTTCATCCCAGATCTAATCCCCATTTATTTTAAGCAAATACATGGTTAAATGAACATACCTTGTTCCAGACATTCAATGTCAATCCTTCTTCACGCTTGATTGCTTGTTGGCAACTATCCTCTCAAAACTGACCTGCATACATAACAAGCAAAAAAATCTACATGCATTTGTTCTATAGATTAATGGGTTAGAGATTCAAACATATATTCGCTAAACTATGACGAACTCATATAGTGGGACAGGAAAAACATTTCTTTATTATTAACTTTAATGAATCAACTTACAATGTCGAGACTGGCCACTACTCCATGAACCTGATCCTGGGCTCCTCTTCAAATGTCCTCCAACTTCTTTTCTTTGTATCTCTCTTTGCACAAGGATGGCTAAAGGGTTGGGACAATGGGAATGTGCAATTGGGTAGAGTTTCTTTACTCTTATTCTCCTCCTCCAANCCCCTAACCCTTCTTTTATAGGCTAGAAGAAGCTAGGTATTTGGATGAACCCTCGGCCATGCATGGCCAGGAGTTTCAGTTAACTCACCCAAAGCTGTGTGTTCTGTCGACAACTTTCCTTTTTTTGTGCTTTTGTAGGTCCACGCGGGTTGTTTTAGGTCATCTAACATGTACACGTGTTTAGTAATGGATTGGGGCACGTGGGCCCTTATAAAAGAGGTTTTTTAAATATTTGTTCAATAGTGCTTTGGAAAATAAGGGATCTGATATGGCCCGCTGCCAAGTAAGCATGTATGGTGAAAATTAGGGTTATAACAAGCTCTACGAGATCTAAAAAAAATGGCCAACCCCTTAATAATCCTCCTCCAAAAGACCAACATGGAGGCATCAACTATTCTAGAAACAAAAAAGAAAGTTTTCAATGCCACATCTAGAGCATTTGTAAGCTCTCAAGGAGCCTCTGGTGGCATTTCAACTCTTTGGGACGAACAAATCTGGACTCTCGAGGTAACTCTATAAACCCAAAGCTGTATTTTAACTATTTTAAAAAATAAGGATAACAATAACATCATCTCAATAGTCAATGTTTATATTCCCAACTCCTACAAGGACAAAATGGCTTGTTGGAATTCCCTTTTAGAGCTCAAAAAATCCATTGGTCTCTCCTCTTGCATAATTGGTGGAGACTTCAACACTCACCTCAATTCAAGGGAAAAAAAGGAGGCAGTAAAATTAGAGACCCCTTCTCAAAAAATCTAATTGATCTCATCACAGAGTGGGATATGCGGGATATAAAACCTCCCAAAGGAAAGTGTTAGCACTAGAAGTCACCTCCTAATTGTAGCAGAGGTAAGCCCAATACCCATTAGTTTGTATGTCACAATGAATAAAATTAAAGGGGGTCTAATGGATGCGGACTTAGGATTATATCGCTTAAACTCAAAAAATTGGGTTGGTATGCATAAGATGATGAGGTCTTGATCTAACTTTGGTTAGTAAGTTGTAGTAAAGGTGAGTAGGGGGGGAAAATTGAGGAGAATGAAGAGGTATTCTATGGACATCCGGTCTTCCAACAACCTAAGGAGGAAAACTCATAAGACAAGATCCTCTTGGTTCAGAGTTTTAGGGAACTGAATGAAATTATCACTAAATTGAAATCAAACATACATCATAATTCAATAACAACAACTCGACTAGATCATCTATGCCTGAGTCATTTAGTGTTGGAGGGAAAAGACAACACAAGAGACTGATTAAAACTCGTTGCGATGTCCCTTTGATCAAACCTACATCACAAAAACATAACTACCCTCGACTGGATCATCCATGCCCAAGTGTTATAACAAAGTTGTTACATAGAGACAAAAGGAAATTGACTTACATTAAACAAGAATTCTCAAATACAGATACATAACCAGAAGAACCAGAGCTTCATCAAAACTTTATAATGCGGGAGTGTAGTTCAACCATCGACCATAACAAAAAATCAAAACTAACTATTTATACTAAAAAAAAATCGCCACCACCAGAAGTGTGACCCAGACATCACAATCAAAGCTTTGCATCTGCATCTTCTTTTGTCATTCTGCACATGTATCCTTATGTCAGACGTGAACTCAGATCAGTATGGGTTTTGTAGGAAAATTTACCCATAGGAGTACCACGGGCTGACAACTCAGTTCCCTCGGCCAGACCTTCCATTAATGGAGTGAAACGAGGTTTAAAAAACCTCCCCCACTTTCATTAACTACTTTGATTAGGATTGGGATGAGGCCTGACACCCCTGAATATTCTAGGAGATCCTCATGATTTCTTTGAGTTAATCTTGGCGTCTTGAAGCTAGCAAATCCTTTTCTGTGACCAACGCGGCCGATTTCGGCCTTTGACGTAGCGCGTTTCCATCGCTCCATGCAACCTTGGGTTGTGACCATGGGCCTAACTCTTGGGTTCTTCGCGATTTCATGTTTCGTGAACCTGCATCATGCTCTATACAAAAACCCTCGAGTTGTGAAATCGTGACTTTAGGATCAGGTGCCACGCGCCCCTTTGAATCGGATGGCCTAGATAAATATCGACACTTCGACATTTTGAAATTTCAGGGATTGTGAAATTTGTACGTCCCTCACTTGAGATTTCTTGAAATGACTTTCTCCACAGTTTGGATCTGATGCCACACATCCTGCTGGATCGAATGACTCCTGCTGATTTCGGTTTTCGAGAGTTTAGATCTTTGACGAACAAATTTAACAACATTTTGAACTCTCGATTCCCATGATTATGATTCACCATTGATCTCTCACAATGAGATCTACAGCCCAGATTAAATCTCTTCCCAACCTTAGATCTCGGCCTTTGCCCCGTCATTAAACTTCGGGAAAATTTTAGATTCCAAACACCCATGAACCATCGATCTGAACTCCACCTTGGATCCTAACCGCTGAAAATTGATCTTTCTCTATTGCTTGATTCACGTCCATATCAAACCTCTCTAAGTGATGCACTTTGTGATTATGACTGTGGGTTGTGTAAGTAAAACTCAGGCATCTGGTTGAGGGCTCGGGAAAGTAGAAGGATCAATGACAGCGGTAGAAAGGGGAGTGATCAACCTTAGAGAAAACAAAAATCTTGGGGCTGAGACTTCTCAGGTAGGACTACAAAAAACAAAAGGTCAATCAAACAATTGAGGGAAAACACAGAGCAAACTACTAGCCAAAGAGGGAAAAACTTAATATTTGGTCAGCAAAAAGGAGAAAGACAGGGTAAAACTACTAACTTAGGTAGAAACCACAAACCCACAAGACTCTAACAAGTTTGTGTGATAACATTTGGCTCCATAGGTGATGGCATGCTCCCTGCGAGCTTCTAAGAATGCACAACTCCAATGCCTTAGCTTTGGGTTATGGGGTCTCATATTGAAAATGAAAAACTAAACAAGAAAAAAAAACAGGAGTGGTATTTAAAGTGGTGGAACGTCGGTCACGACCTAAACAAAATATTTCTTTAAAAAATGCCCATTTACAGGGCCAAAAAGTTTAGATCCCTCCAAATTCTGTAATCTGTAAGTATTATTTGGAAATACCTCGGAGATTTTGAAGGGCCCAATCCACAGGGATTCAAATTTACCATGTTTTCCGTTGTCATGTTTGTGCAAGATACCAGATATATAAAATATGCAGAACAGAAACGAAATGCTAGAAATGACAGAATAACAGTAAAATATCCAGCATAATCTTCACAATACACATAAATGATATATGAAATAGCAACAGAAATAGCACTTTGAATCAGATAGCAATGTTCACAGGCCTCTTCGAGGGGGCA